>JAJPUD010001594.1:282144-361875 GCA_023553655.1 Myrmecobius fasciatus
TGAAATACTTTTTTCCCCTTACCAGAGGCAACTACTGTACATGAGAACATTACCCAATTCATCTCCTCCCATCTTCTCCAGCAGATTTTATCTTTGATCATCTATCTCACCTCTCTCTTTTAATAAATCTTCTAACTCTCTCAACTGGCTTCTTCCCTCAAGCTCAATTCTGCTCTAACACTAAAAACCCTTGACTAGACCACACCTTTCCTTCACACTATCATCTTATATTTTTATTTTCCTTTTTAGCCAAATTCCTTGGGAAAAAAATTTCTGTACTTGCTGATTCCTTTCTACTCACCCTCTCTTCATTCCTCTATCTGCCTTTACTTGCTGTGTCATAAGCTTCCAAGGTTACAATTATTCAACTATACCAGTGATTTTCAAATCTTATTCAATCCTACTTTCCTATTCCTACAGTCTAATTGACTGACTGACTGAACTTCTCTCCAAAGTTAGCAATGATCTCTTAATTGACAAATCTGAGATTTTTCCTCACTCATAAGTCTTCTTGACCTATGTCTTTACAATTGAGGCTATTTACTATTCTCTCCTTCCTGGTAACTCTATCTGTTCTGAGTTTTCAAGGTTCTTTCTTACCTACCTGGCCTCTCCTTAGTTGACCTTCCTTGATTAGTCATACTAATAAATTAGATGTCATACATCTAAATTAGATGTCTTGTGAACATCTTAAACTCAGCATGTCCAAAATTGAACTCATTACCTTCCCATTTAAGCCTTCCCATCTTCTGAACTTCCTTATCATTATTGATGGTACCACCATCCTGCCAGTTTCCCAAGTACCCAATGTGTTATCCCTAATTCTTGTCATTCCCCCACCTCCAATCTATTTCCAAAGCCTATTTTAACCTTCATAATATCTTATTTATACTCCCTTATCTCCACAATAAATAAATGCTTATTGATTGATTGAATGAATGAATGAGCTTCTCTTGAAAGTTAGTAATGATCTCTTAACTGAGAAATCTGATGGCTTTTCCTCACTCAGTTCTTCTTGGCCTAAGTCTTTACAATTAATGCTATTTACTACCTGCTCCTCCTAATAACTACTTGTTCTGGGTTTTCAGGGCTCATTCCTACCTTCCTGACCTATTTTCAGTTGTCTTTCCCTACTTAGTCATATCAGTATCTAACATGATTATTCCCCCCAATTCTGTTCTAAGTTCTCTTCTTCCTCTTTGCTATCTCCTTTTGTAATCTCAGCAGTTCCCATGTGCTGTAACTATTTATATATTTACTATTATCTCCATATAAATGATTCCTTCCTCCAATCTCTCCTCAAACATACAGTCCAGATATTCAATTGCTTATCCTGTATTTCAAACTGGAAATCCTGGAGACATCTTCAACTCACGATGTATAAAACTACATTCATTATGTTTCCTTTAACCTTACCCTCTTCCAAACTTCAACAATTATTTTGAAGGCATTATAATTCTTCTGTTGTCTCAAACACTTAAACTCATCATTATCTTTGACCTTTTATTCTGTTCCAGTAGTTTAACATCCATCCTTGCATGGTGGGGAGGGGGGAAATAACACATTTTAAGTTAATCTGCATTATTAGTGTTGTCTCCATCAGCTTTCTTAAGTCTATACCATCATCAACAAAACAAAACAAACAAAAATAACTTATAGTATTTGATGAAATCTAAGATAAAAAAGCTCATATTAAAAATTTACCAAGTACATTTAGTTTGAACAAGCTGGAAATCTTTGCTATTCCTATTTCCACAACATCTCTCATATCCAGCACTTCATTTCCACTTACATAGCTATTGCTCTCATCAGTCCTCTCCTTGATTATGGAAGTAATATCCTCATTGGTTTTACTGCATCAAGTATCTCTCAGCTCTCATCTAACTTACCCACTTCTGCCAAGTTAATTTTCCTTAAGCATAAACTGACTCTTTCCATTTGCTGTAGACAGCATTCTATCTCTTATTTCTGTACTTTTTCACTCACTGTCTCCTTTTACTCAAATGTACTTCATTTAAACTTTACCTCATATATACTCTCTATTGCTTTAAGAGTCAGCTCATACACCATTTTCTGCATTGTCTGTTCTTATCTCCTCACTGGTAGTTCCTTCTCTCCCAAACTATTTTGTGTTTGACTACTTTGTATGTGTACATATGTAGGTAGACTTATTACATTCCATATTTATGGCATGTATAATTTTACATGTAATATAATTGTACACGGTTATATAAGATTTTATATATGTATGTATATAAGGTGTGCTTGTGTAATATGTGTATATATGCATATGTTTATATGTGCATATAAATATATACATGTATTGTTTTGTGTATATACAAGCATGCAATTTTACATGCATTGTAACTTTATATGTAGAGATACCCCATTAGAATTTAAACTTCTTGCCAGAAGAGATTTTTGGGAGGAGGTATTTGTATTTGTATCCCCAGTTGATCTAATAACCTTTTTATATCACCAGATTTGTCCAAAGGTTACCAAAAATTAGGTGTTTCAAAATGGAGCCTCTGAAATGTCTGAGGTACAAGAATTAATCAAAAGATGCTTCAAACATACCAATCATATGAATTATATTTCTAATTATATTTTCAACAAATAAGTGCTAAACCAAAGACTGAGTCATGCAGATTTATTTTTTAGAAATGGATAAGTAGATGATAACAATTCACCATCAGGTCATTGTCACTAGAAAGTACAGAAAATTAGGGCAGTTAAATAGATTTTCGACCTGGAGTTAGGAATGCCTGAATTCAATTCCAGCCTCAGAGACTTACTAGCTGTCTAACCTTTGGCAAGTCATTTAACTCCAATTTCCTAGCCAAAAAACCAAAAACAAATGAAATGAAGGGGTTGAACTCAATGTACCTCTAAAAAAGGGAGAAGGATTATAGAAAAGTTATCCTTAGGAAATTTGGGCTTGTTGTTAGAGGCAGAATATGCAAGGAAGTAGTGAAAATTGCAATGTAAATCCCTGTAAGTTGTGAAAATGTATCAGCTGTTATGAATGAAGTACATAATTAAATGGATAAACACCAGAATCTTGCTATCCTTTATAAATCTAACAAATGAAAAGATAGAGACTGAAATGCATAGAAATTTGTAAATTTTTTATTGTTTTAGGGAATTGCCAGATAAGGAAATTCGATCTACCATTAAAGATTGGCACTCCAAAATTATAGTCTTATTAGACAGTTGACTACTAAAAGAATAAATATATTGAAGGAAAAAATGGTTTTCTGGGAGTTTCTCAGCAGGTACATGCAACAGGCAGGATTTAAATTACAGTCCTTTTAACTATGAAGTCATCTCTCTATCTACTATGCTATACAGTCTTTCTGACAAATGTAAAACCCAAAATGTACTTGAAAATTTAACAAGTTTTTGTTCTATTTGATAATTGAGTCATTTTAGATTGTGCCTGAATTTTCATGACTCCATTTGGGGTTTTCTTGGCAATGGTACTGGAGTGGGTTTTTTCCCCCATTTCCTTCTCCAGTTCATTTTACAGATGAGGAAACTGAGTCAAATGGAGTTAAAAAACTTTCCCAGAGTCACAGTTAGTAAATGTCTGAGGCTGAATTTGAACTCACAAATAAGACTTCTTTACTTCTGGCCCAGTGCTCTATCCACTATATTACTTAATAGCAACCTCATTACAAACATTACCCATAATCATTCTGATCCATAACAATTTAATGATTTTTTTAATTTTTAAAGCTTTTTATTTTCAAAACATATACCTAGATAATTTGTCAACATAGACCCTTGCATAGCCTTGTGTTTCAGATTTTCCCTTCCTTTCCCCCACCCCCTCTCCTAGATGGCAAGCAATCCAATATATGTTAAACATGTTAAAAATATGTTAAATTCAATGTATGTAAATACATTTATGCAATTCTCTTGCTGCACAAGAAAAATCAGATCAAAAAGGAAAGTAAATGAGTAAGAAAACAAAATGCAAGAAAACAAAAAGAGTGAGCATCTTATGTTGTAATCCACATTCAGTTGTAGATGTAGATGGCTCTCTTCATCACAAGATCATTAGAACTAGCATTAAAGATTATTTTTTTTAAGAAAACAACACCAAACCAAATACTCTTAGTCTCCAAATTACATGGAATGAAAAGTTTTCAAAATATAAAGGTCTAATGAAAGAAGTCAATATTGTGTGGGAACAGAATGAAATGTGAGTTTTATAAAGTCACTGGTATGAATTGCTTATTCTATGAGAGTCAACTCCATTCCAGGTTTTGTAAACAGCTCAGGATTTATACCCCAGGAACGAACTTTAGGATCCAGCCTAGCAGGAGCTGAGACAGAACTCATCCTTCAGGAAAGTTGTATTTGGATGTGAATTTGGTGGGAACATTGCTCAGTAGAAATTGCATTGTCTGAACCCATTCATCATAGAGATCAAGGTGTTATAGGAGAGTGTACCACTAGGCATTGCAGGAATATTTTTGCATTTCTATTTTACCTTTATATTTGAAATAAATATAATTATGTACAATTCTTATTTTTTAATGCCTGCTATAGTGTCAACCATAGATTAATATGTTTTTGCTTACAAATAAGGCAGAAAAGAATTTGTTAAATGCTTTCTCCAAATCTAGGAAAATAGCCATAACATTTCTCTAGTCTATCTATTTAGGGACCTTGTTTAAAAAATAACAATAAATAAGATATACTATTCTTGAAGTCATGATGGCTGGCTCTTTGTGATTAATACTTGTTTTTCTAGATATTCATTAATGATACCATTGGTATTTTACATTTTTTGAACTCCAATTCCAGCTCATTAGTCTATAATTTCCAGATTCTATTCTCCTACATTTTTTTTAAAATTAGAACATCTTCCTTTTCAAGTATGATGGAACCTCACCTATTTTTCACTATCTTAAGAAACAAAATGAGAAACATCACATTTAATAATAACACGAAAACAATTTGTGTAATATTTATGTAAATTTTAAGGAATTTTAATTCATGAAAGTCATGAAAAGGCATTTATCAAGTGTCTACATACTTTGTTCTAAGCACTAGGAATACAAATAACATGAAAAAAAAAGTAAGAAAAGAAAAATGAGTCAGTCTCTGCTCTCAAGAGGCTCAAATTGAATTTGCGAAGTCCACACATATGAGTTCATCTGTAGGGTGGCTTAAAAGATTTGGAAATCCTCCCCTCTAAGGCCCCATAAGGGTTTCTTGTTTTTTCTTTCTCATTCAATTTTCCTAATATGATCATATTTAGTATATTCTCCTTTCCTCTGGTTTTATATTTTAATTTTCAATTTATTTGATAATTATTTATAATATCTCAGCAATCATAGTTGCCAATTATTTCAGAAAATTTGGATATGATTCATCAGGACCCAGTGACATAAATTTACCATGAATTACCAGGTGGTCCCTTATTCTATCTCTGTGTATCTTGAGTATCAACTCCCTGTTCAACACTTCTGTTCTGTGAATGTTTAGCTTAAGTAAATCACGCATAGTAGACAATTATTAAATGTAAGTTAATTGTAAAATATTGAATTCATAAGAAAGCATAGTTCTAGTATGTAAGAGAACCTATTCTTATTCCTGGTTGAGTCAACATATTAGGTGCTTCTGACCCACTGATCAATTTAGTGCTCTTACTCCAAGTAAGTTGCACCTAGGCCATTCATTAAGAAAAACATACCCACCCACAAAGTTAACATTCATCTGGAATGAATGCCAATACTGCCTATTGCCACAAAATTTGGGGAACCCTTTGCTGTTGGCTACTTGAACAGGAAGATAAATCTAAAAGTGAGAACTGATTCTGTCTAATCTGAATAGGCAGTTCTGGCAAGAAATAGTCGGGAAGAAAAAAGAAAGTACTTTTAGTCCTGGCATGGTTGCCTTCTACATGCCCACATGTTTAATTACAACCATAATTCATAACCTACCTATTTTTCATTTATGCTCATAATATTATAAATATGAACTACTATTTTTCAAGATTGCTTATATAGGCCAAAAAGACTAGTAAAAGCTGAAAGTAAAGTGATGTACATGTGTGATTACAAGCATGCAGACATCAACTGAAAATGGATTTTTTTTTTTGCTTTTTCTCAGTCAATTGTATGGTGTATTTCATCCATCAGTGGAAAAGACCCACAATTTCTCAAATAAAAATTGAACTATCAAAGGGTGGAGAGATCCTGCTTGAACAACCATAACAAGAAAAAAATGCTACATCCCACTCCCCAAAGGTTCTATTTATTTATTGTCTCAAGTTCAGAATCCATGGAGAATAATCTTCAGACCAAGGTAGTATTTTAAAAGCAAGAAAACATTACCCATGCTGAGGCAAATTAAAAGAAGCCCGTTGTTTCTGGCTGGAGTTGCATATTCTGCAACAGTAAAGTAAAGATCCTGGTACTCACCCTAAATAAGAAGGAATTGGTTATGATTTAGGTTGCTAGGCTTTTGATTATTTTTAAAAGTTTTAACTTAGTTATTAAATAAAAATTTTGTTGTTCTTATCTGGGCCAATCCTTTTGGAGGAACAAAGGAATAAAAGAACAAAGTTAGATTATGCAGCAAATTAAGAATCATTCAACATGGCTTTAAGGAAAAATCTATCAGCAGGAGTTTGGTCCCTCTGTTTCTTTATAAACATTAATACAAGTATTTGTATTAATGTTCACATAAATATTAATACCTCATTCTTCTGATTTTTGTTAATGTGGTTCTGTTAGAAGCAATGTGAGAACAAGTCTTTATGCTGATCTTTTTTATTATTACTATTATTGTTTTTATTACATAATTTGAATCTTTATAGATGAGGTTTTAATAGAAATAATACTGGATTAATTATCTAACATGTTATTATTCTTTTATCATTAATATCATTATGATAAATTTATTTTCATCCTTACAGATGAAGTTAAGGTAGAAATAGTCCTGAACGGATTGTTCTTCTATTATTGTATCTTTATGCTTTTTGTTCTATGAATCATTACACAAGTAGACAAAATAGATTCTTATTGTAATTGAATAAAAGCAATAAGATATAAGCTCATCCTTTATAAGCTCACTGTAAGCATTCTCAGTACCATTCAAATAGTTTGTTGTAGGATGGGGACAGAGTGTTCCCATATATGATTTTTATTATATTAGTAAAGTCTCTATAGTTTGAACATTTTTCATTTCCTGTAATGTATTTAGTATAAGCATTTGAAATGGTAACACCTATTAAAATATAAATATTATTGAAAATATATTCTTAAATATGAAGCAACATCCAGGTGATTGTGGGTAACAAATTAATGAATAATGATTGCTTGGTTCATGCCCAAAATATTGTGCAAAATATCTCTAGGAAATTTTGAATTCTTTCTATAGCTGTAGTGTGAAGGCTTACTATTCATCAAGTTAGGAAAGATAGTGGGCTTCTTAATGATTTTAGTTATGTATTCAGTATTTGTTACTATTTTAAGTCTTCAATGATAAACTGCAGTTTCTACCATTTCTTTGAATATTCTACAATTGATTACAAAGTCCAGGCTTCTTAAAGATAAAGCTTCTGCAATTTCTAATGGAAAAGGTCTAATCCCAAATTGCCATCATAACCTTTTCTGTTTCCACAAGCAATTCAATGTGATTCAGTCATTTGATGACATATAGTTGGCTAAGGAGAGCTGGATATCAGCCATAGAGAACCTTTTTTAGTATTATTTTTGTTATTTCGTTTTCATCTTTTTGTTGGAGTTCAGAGAGAAATGATCCAAGGACAAAACACTATCCTACTATTCTTTTATGGGGAGGAAAGAAGAAGGAAACAAAGATGCATCAAGAAACTATTATATGCCAGGAACTATGCTAAGTACTTTATAAATATTTCCTGATTCATCCTCACAACTACCTTGGGAATTAGATATTATTATTCCTATTTTAGAGTTGAGAAAACAGGCAGGCAGAAGTTAAATGACTTGTCCATACACACAGATACATACATGATATAATAAACACATTTATGATCTGTTACCACAAACTCATTATAAGCATCCTTGGTACTTGATGATGAGGTGTATATTTTTAGTATGGGAATTTTGTTATCTGTGTAATATGTGAAAGACAGTGAACTTATGATATATAATTCTAAATACAGGGGGCCGTGCTTTGCAAGGTATCTGGTTAGTATTAAATTTTTGTGGCTCACAATGTTGTAGTGTATATGTCTGCAATTTCCCTGTATAATCTTCATTGATTACTCAATTGCATATCCTTAAGGATAGCCCTTTTATAGATCTTGAACTTCCAGGTAGGTAATATAAGGAATATAGGATCTGGTATATGATAGGTGCTATATAATGTTTATTCCTGTCTCTCATCCTCTTATCATAAAACTCTTCAGTAAATTATCAACTAGTTAATTAATGGGTATTTTTCAGGTTGTTTAATCTTTTTTATTTTGTTAAAATTTATTTCTTTGACATTTTCCCCAGTTATATTTAGAACAATTTTAATATTTATTTTTAAGATTTTTGAGTTCTAGGTTCTCTCCCTCATCCCCACCCACAATTAAAAAATCACATGTAAAGTTATGAAAAACTTTTCCATAACATTCAAGTTGTGAAAGAAAGCATAGATCTCCTACCCTCATGAAAATAAAAACCCTCAAGAAATATTAAGTTAAAAATAAAGAGAGACATAGAAAGATGATTTGATCTATATTCAGGTTCGATCAGTTCTTTCTCTAAGTATAGATAAGATTTTTCGTCATAAGTTCTTTAGAGTAGGTGTGGGATGATTGTAGTACCAAGAATAGTCAAGTCATTTACTGGTGCGCATCCCAGAACATTGTTATTACTTTGTATACAGTATATTTCACTTTGTTCAGGGAGGACTTCCTTTCTTTTTTTCTGAGAGTATCCTGCTTATCATTTCCAGAGAACAATAATATTCCATCAGAGAAACTTGCTTTGATTTTTTTTTACAATTACTATTGCTAATTGTATTTCCCCATTTATTCTTTTCCTTTCACCCTGTCCCTTCTCAAAAGGGTTTTGCTACTAATACTAATACTCCTTCCTAAACTATGCACCCTCATTTATAACCCATTCCTCTTCTATTTTCCTGCAGGGAAAGATATATTTCTATTCCCCTCTTGAGAATGTATGTATGGTATTTCCTCTTCGAGCCAATTCTGATCAGAGTGGGGTCCAATCACTCACCCTCTATTGCTCCTCTTCCACTCCATTGTAAAAGCTATTTCTTGTCTCTTTTTTTATGGCAGGTAATGTGCACCATTCCACTTTTCCCTTTCCCTTTCTCCCAATACATTCTTCTCTTACCTCTTTATTTAATCATTTTTAAAAAAAGAATTATCCCTTCATATTCAACTCACACTCATGCCTTCTGTCTATATATATTCCTTCTAACTGCCATAATAATGAGAATGTTCTAAAGAGTTACAAGTATCATCCTCCCATATAAAAATTATATCTTATTAAGTCCCTTACATCACTTTCTTGATTATCTCCTTATGCTTTTCCAGAGTCCTGTATGTGAAAATCAAATTTTCCACTCAGCTCGGGTCTTTTCATCATGAATGCTTGAAAATTCTCTGTTTCACTGAATTATCATCTTTTCCTCTGAAGGATTGTATTCAGTTTTTCTGGGAAGGTGATGCTTGGTTGCAATCCTAGTTCCATTGTTCTCCAGAAAATCATATTCCAAGCCCTCTGATCCTTTAATGTAGAAGCTGCTAAATTTTGTATTATCTGACTGTGCCTCTACTATATTTGAATTGTTTCTTTCTGGATGTTTGCAATATTTTCTCCTTGACCTGGAAGATCTGGAATTTGGCTATAATATTTCTGGGAGTTTTCATTTGGGGATATCTTTCAGGTGATCAGTGGATTCTTTCGATTTCTATTTTACCCTCTGGTTCTATATTATCAGGACAATTTCCCCTGAAAATTTCTTGAAAGATGATGTCCAGGCTCTTTTTTTGATCATGACTTTCAGACAGATCAATAATTTTTTTGTTTGACTGATTCTTGAAGTCTTATTGAGTCATTGGCTTGCATTTGTTCAATTCTTATTTTTAAAGTGTTGTTTTCTTCAGTTACCTTTTTAAGCTCCTTTTGTAACTGGCCAATTGAATTTTTTAGTTCATTGCACTCTTTTTCCACTTCACCAATTTTATTTTTCAATAAATTGGTGTCTTTTTAATATCTCTTTTGCAGAGCATCATATCCTTCTTGCAAGATATTGTATCCTTCTTGCACTGATTTCAATTTATTTTCCCATTTATCCTCCAGCTCTCTTTTGAGGTTCTTTATGCAATCTTCCAGAAAGGCCTTTTGAAAAGGGGACCAGTGATGGTCCTTAATAACTTCCTCTGGAGTTTTGTCTAAAGGAACCTCAGGACCTAGGGTCAGCCCTTCTCTGTCTCGATAAAAGCTGTCTATGGTGAGAGCTCTCTTTTGCTTCTTCATTTTTTTTTTAGACAGTGTGGATGTCTCTTTAAGGCTCAGAAAAACGGCGGCTGAAGTTCTTTGCCCTGGGGCAATTCGGCGAATTAACTTAAGGTGCTGGGCCGGTGGGGGCTAGGACTTAGTCCGAATTACTCCTTAAAAAAGGCAAATCTGCCAGAACACCTGCTCCCAATCAGGGCAGAGTGTCCCAAGGGCCTGAGATAAACTTCAGGTGTTTGGAGTTTGGAGTTTGGAGTTTCTGCCACACTGAGCTGAGTCCCACCCTCACTTCCGGCCTGCACTGAGACCACTGTTTATTCCTCTGTCCAAGTTAAACAAACCTGATATGAAGTTCTTCAGAGATATCTGCAAGCAGTGTCCAAATATTTCTGGATTCGTTGACTTGAAGATCAATTCAGAGGCTTATTTTATTGTTGATTTGAGAGAAGATTGGAGGAGGACGCAGAGTCACATTTTCACTCCGCCATCTTGGCTCTGCCCCCCAGATAAATAATTTTTAAATGATCTTTCCTAGATCTATTTTCCAGATCAATTATATTTCCAATGAGATATGTCACATTTTTTTCTATTTTTCTTTTCTTTTCTTTTTTCTTCTTTTTTTTTTTTTTGGTTTTGCTTTATTTTATCTTGAATTTTCATAAAATCATTAGCTTCCATTTGCTCAATTTTATTTTTTTAAAGAATTATTTTCCTCAGTGAACTTTTGTACCTCCTTTCCCAATTTGCCAATTTTGCTTTTTAAGGCATTCTTTTCCTCATTGGTTTTTTGTATTTCCTTTTTTCCTCTGAGGCAATTAGAGTTAAGTGACTTACCCAGGGTCACACAGCTAGGATATGTTAAGTGCCTGAGACCAGATTTGAATATTTTTCCAATTGTGAATTTGCTTTTTGACAATTTCACCCTTTCTTTCTAAAGTCTTTTATGTCATTCTACTAGTTTTCTTGTTTTAGTATCATTGAGTAAAATCAATTACCTAATTTTGGCACATAAACGCTTTCTTTGGATGAATTCAGTGGAACAGTTTTGTTAGGCTCAATAATAATCAGTTTATCATTTTCATTGAACATTTCAAATATATATCTCAATTTGAAATCTATGAATTCACTGTTTTGCTTTTTTTCCCACTTACCTCCATAGAAAAATTGTTCAGTGGATAAAAATTATCTGTATCATAACCCTTTATGTAATATTCTTATTTCAATCATAATCAAAAGACTATATCACTGAAGCAGTTATAGTAGTCTCTAGAATCAATACTTTTACCATATAAGTTTACATATTAGTAATGAGAAGCTATAGTCTTGACTTTGAAACACTTTTTTACCTAATGAGTTTCAAAGTTTAATAATTATTTAAATTTAAGATCACATATATAGTCTGGAGGAGAACAAAGTACTTGTTTGGAAATATTTCCTTCATTTATTGGTTCAATGTAGCCTTCTTTCTTTTCTTTGCCATTATCACTTCTTTCCTTCCCTCTTTTCCCTTCCTTCCTCTTTCTCTTTTCTCTTTATTTTTCTTTTTTCTTTTTCTTTGCTTCTCTCTTTTTTTGCTCATGTTCTTTTTCTTTCCTTCTTTCTTTCCACCTTTCTTTCTTTTGTTCTTTTTTTTCCTCTATTGCAATAGAGAATTCTTGCTGAGAATAGACCTCATACCAATGAGGATTAACAACTTCCCTGGCACTTGCATTCTCCATTGTTTGAGAAGCAAAGAAATTAAGTGATTTACTCAGTCATATAGTCATTGTTTTAACATTAGGACTTGAATCCCATTTCTCCTAGTAAAGAGATTGACTGTATCCACTACAACAGATAATATCAAATGATCACTGCAATCAATACTTCTGTGTGCTGTTCCAAATCAAATTAAAATATAATTAATATTTTTTTCTGTATTTGTAACTACTGTGTAACACCATTACAGGCTCTTTCTTATAGTATTTAAATTTGCCCCTTTGAAATTGAATATTTACCGGGAAACCCTTGATGAAAAGCAAAATATCCAACTAATCAACAAAGGAATGCTTTAAATCCTTGTAGACTTTAATGATAGTCATTCATTCCTTCCATAAGCATTTGTACATTACCATTGTGCAGAGTTCTAGGTGTTGTTTGCACAGAAATTTGAAAACAAGTCTTTGCCTTTGGGGATCTTATGCTTCTAGAGAGAGAAATGGAGGTGGGTGGAGAGGAGAGATATGAATTGACATAAAATAAACAATTAAAAAACTTAGAATGTTTCCCAGTGAGAAAAAATTCTAAAACTTCTTTAGCTTTACAACTTTACACCTATGGCACCTTGGACAAGTCATTTAACTTACAAGAAACTTAGTTCTACATCTGCAAATTGGAGGAACTTGGCAAAATATCCTTTTAACGCACCCGGTCTAAGACTATGATACTGTGACTTATGAATACGGAAACTCTTTCCCTCCCCCTCTTTCTTTTTGTCTTCAGTGTAAATCTGTAATACCATCATTGTAGAGAACTCCTGATGTGCAAACTTCTCCCTAGTTTGGCAATTTTCCTTTAATTTATAGTAGGGCATTTAGAGATTAAATGATTTGTCCATAAATAATAACTAACATATAGGAGAGGTAGGGCTTGAAATCAGGTTCATACTGATAAAAGGCAAGAATTCTAACCAATAGGCTACTCAATTTTAGTCAAAAAAGAGAGTTAACTTTAAACACAAAAATTCCAAGTTAGAGCTGCTATAATACCACTTTGTTGTTTGAAATCAATGAACAAAATGAGAGAATCTGAACTAAAATGATTTGTCATAATTAACTCCAGAATCCAGAGAAATGGATCAAAGTAAATAAGGAATTACTTTGAGGGAAAGTGGGTACTAAAATATCCAGAAATCAAGAGGTTTTTCAATAAAAATATCCTTCATACTTTTCTTGATGTCTGAATAAGAAATAGGATAGGGAATCCTGCCTTTAACAAATCACAATGTGCCCATCTCTTCACCTTTACATTAGCCCAAAGGGCAGACTTACCAAAGGTGGTCTGAATGAACATAGGTTCAAAAGATCCTGAAAAAACTTAGCTTCTTGCACTTACCTGACTCCCATTTCAAACTCATTTTCATTAGGTGGGTTATTTGATTGTGTGTGTGTTTTTCTTCCTCTGCCTTTCCCCCCTACAGGGAGCTGTCTACCCCTTCTGTTTTTATTACTGTACTAAAGACTCAAACAGAGGGCCATGTGATTTGGCCGCTTCCATAAAAATGAATTTACTGCAAAAACCCTTGTTTTCTTTTTATTCTTATGGGGACATGAGAGGCTGTCTGGGCGGCTGGAGTAATTGCAGTGTAACCTCTGTCGTACTTGTCTGAAGCTGTTTAAGGCATGAAATTTCAATGGACTGAGTGGGAATGAGTCTTGGACTTGATGTCAGTACCTCTGCCTTTCTTTGCCAGTTTTTACCATTTACTACTAAATAATCTTTTGTGTCATTAAAACAGGGATGATAATATTTGTACTCTCATGGTAGTCCCTCTGATTCTCTAGACCAAAATTAATTTTCTTAATCACGACTCTTATGTATGTCTGATGTTATTACAGTAAATGGATAGATAGTTATCTGAATGAAGGAATAAATGAGAAACACTTATTAAGCATTCACTATGTGGCTAATACTAATAATAGTCTTGATATACATTCCTAAGTGAGACAGATATAGTCTAAGAGAGAAAACAACAATAGAGGAGTGATATCCAAGGGTAAAAGTTAAGGTAGTCACAAAGATAGTGAGTGAAACAGTAGGGAAATAAATTAGCATGCTCTTTCCAGAGGAAATAGAAGTTTTGATTTTATTACAATTCTCAGCAAACTGGCGAAGATAGATATGGGGGGGAAAGGTAAAAAAGAATTGTGTAAAGAAGAGAACATATGGATCTAGGAAATGCCAAGCTAAATGGCTTATATACTCCCATGAATAGTCTCTAGGTATACTATTTGGATGGTAGAGCAGCAGCAGATCGAATAGTCAAGTGAAGTCATCAAATCATTATTAATCCTACTACATAACAGGTATTATATGCTTAATACTGGATATACAAAGAAAGGCAAAAACAGTCCCTTCCCACAAGAATTTTATATTTTATTAGAGTAGAAAAAAATGAAAATAAACTGTTTATACAAAACTATACATATATGTATGTGTGTGAGTATATAAATATACATACATGCATACATATATCAATATATACCATATATGCATATGTATGTACATCAATGTAATTAAATATCTAATCAATTTATTCATTATTTACCAAATATTTAATGGAACATTAATTTTCATTAAATTAATTATTAAATTAATAAAATAGCAATATTAATGAATATTTAGAAAACTTTTTTTTTCCTAAAGGAAGATAATGAATTCAGTTTTAACCTTGTCAAAGTTCTGAAAGGCTTCTTCTGCATTTATTAATGTAATAAAATGATTTTTGTTGTTTTCACTGGTATATGGTCAATTATATTCATAGTTTTACTAATTTTGAATCAGGCTGGCATAAACCCTACCTCTACATAATATATGACTTTTATGATATGTTGCAGTAAACCCCTTCTTATTGTATTTATTAATTTATTTTGCTTTGATATTCATTAAGGAATTTGCTTTTTAGATTCTTTCTCTGTTCTTTCTCTTCCTGATGTAAGCAATTGTAACATTTTGAATCATAAAAGGAATTTTGTAGGACTCTTGTATGTATTTTTTTAGCAAGTAGAATTTCTCCCCAATTACCTGTAAAGATAGTTTTCAAGATTCATTTTTAAATAAGATTTTAAGTTAAAAAATTTTTCACTCTCCCCCCACACACATACACTAAGATAGCAAGCAATCTGATATAGGTTATACAGATACAATCATGTTAAACATATTTCCACATTAGTCATGTTGTGAAAAAAGAAACAAAACAAAAACATAAAAAACATGAAAAACAACACACACACGAAAAAAAATGTGAAAATAATATGCTCCAATCTGCCTTCAGACTCCACAGTTCTTTCTCTGCATGTGGACAGCATTTTCCACTATGAATCTTGGAATTATCTTAGATCATTGTATTGGTGAGAAGAGTTAAATAAATCATAGATGATGATCACACAGTATTGCTCTTATACTGTACAATGTGTTCCTGATTATGTTCACTTCTAATAGCATCAGTTCATGCAAGTCTTTCCAGATTTTTCCAAAATCTGCTTGCTCATAATTTCTTATAACACAACATTATTACATTATAATCTTGTCGTACAGCTTGTTTAGACATGCCCCAGTTGATGAGCATCCCATCAAATTCTAATTTTTTGCCACCAAAAAAAGAACTGCTATGAATTTTTTTGTAACATGTGAGTCTTTTTTCCACTTTTAAAGGATCTCTTTGGGATATAGATCTCATGGTGGTATTACTGGATCAAAAGTGTGTACCTTTCAATTGCCCTTTAGGCATAGTTCCCAAATGCTTTCTAGAAAAATTAGATCAGTTCACAACTTTACCACCAATGGATTAGTATCCCCATTTTCCCACATTTTCTGCTTTACTTCTAATCTTGGTTATCTTGTTTTTGTTTCTGCAAAGCCTTTTTAATATAATCAAAATTATCCATTTTGCATTTTATAATATTCTCTATCTCCTATTTGGTCATAAATTCTTCACTTCTGCATAGATTTGGCAGGTAGTCTATTCCTTTTTCTCTTAATTTGCTTATGGTATCACCCTTTATATCTAAATAGTATATCATTTTGACTTCATGGTGTGAGATATTGGTGTATGACTTGTTTGTGCTCTAACTTTCCACTTTTTCCAGCAGTTTTTTTTCAAATAGTGTGTTCTTCTCCCAAAAGTTGAGGTTTTGGGGTATATCTAACTGTCAACCACTGTAGGCTTACTACTGTGTCTTGTGCAGTTAATCTATTGCAGTGATCCACCATTTTCTTTCTTGCAAGTACCAAATAGTTTTTGATATTTACTGTTTTATAATGTAGTTTTATATCTAGCACAGTTAGGCTATCTTTCTTTAATTTTATTTCCATTAGTTCCTTTGACATTCTTGATCTTTTGTTCTTCTAGATAAATTTTGTTATTGTTCCTAGCTCTATAAAATAAGTTTTGGAGTTTTGATTGGTATGACACTGAATAAGTAAATTAGATAAAATTGTCATTTTTATTATATTGGCTTGGCCTACATATATGAGCAACTGATTTTTTTTTCAAATTGTTTAGGACTGATTTTATTTATGTGAAAAGTGTTTTGTAATTTTGTTCATATAGTTCCTGGGTTTGTCATGATAAATAGACCTCCAAATATTTTATATCATTTAAAATTATTTTAAATGGAATTTCTCTTCCTATCTCTTGCTGTTAAGTTTTGTTGGAAATATATAAAAATGCTGATGATTTGTGTGGGTTTATTTTATATTGAGTGGCTGCTAAAATCATTATTTAAAAAGTTTTTTAGTTGATTCTCTAGGATACTCAAAGAATACCAACACATCATCTATAAAGAATTAGAGTTTTGTTTCCTCATTAACTATTCTAATTTCTTCAATAAACTTTTCTTCTCATATTGCTAATGCTAACATTTTTAGTATAATATTTAATAATAGTAATGATAATAGGTGTCTTTGCTTTACTTCTTTTCTTATTAGAAAAGCTTCTAGTTTATGCCCACTACAAAAAGTAATTTTAGATAGATACTATTTATCATTTTAAGGAGATGATAACTTGCATAATCTCTTTCCTTATGTTTTATTTAAAACTTGGCAGCAATAATCCTTAGGGGAATTGGTTGATAATTTACTTTCTCTGTTTTTGATTGTCCTGGTTCAGGTGTCAGCATCATATTTGTGTTATAAAAAAGATTTGTAGATTCTGCTCATTTTCCCAAACTGTTTACATAGTATTGTAATTAAGTGTTCTTTAAATGTTTGGTAGAATTCACTTATAAATCCATCTGGTCCTGGAGATCTTAAGGAGTTCACTGATGGTTTTTGTTCAAGCCATTTTCTAAATGGGATAATTTGATTATTTAAATTCCTCTTCTGTTAATCTGAGCAATTTGTATTTTTATAAATATTCATCCAATTCACATAGATCATCAGATTCATTTTGTATACAGTTGGTCAAAATAACTCCTAAATATTGATTTAATTTCCCCTTCATCGGTAGTGAATTTACCCTTTTCAGTTTAATTAATGATAATTTGGTTTTCTTCTTTCTTTTTTGATCAAGTTAACCAGAGCTTTGTCTATTTTTTTAGTTTTATTTCTTAGTTCAATAACTTTCTTACTTTTAATTTTATTAATCTCTCCTTTGATTTTCAGAATTTCTAATTTGGTTTAATTGAATTTTTTTAATTTCATTCTTTTTTCTAACTTTTTTAGTTGCATGTCCCATTCATTGATCTGCTCTTTCTCTATTTTATTCAATTTTTTATTAAAGCTTTGTATTTGCAAAACATATGCATGGGAAATTTTCCAACACTGATCCTTGCAAAGCCTTCTGTTCCAAATTTTTCTCTCCTCTCCCCTACCTCCTCCCCTAGATGGAAATAAATCAACACATGCTATGTTTACTTGTTTTGTTTTTGTTTTTTCTCTCTCATGGTCTTTTCTTTTTGTTCCGATTTTTTTCTCTTAATGTAATTCATAAAGAAATGTGTATATATACATGTATAACTAGAAAAAAAAACAACTTTAAAAATCTGAGGATTTTAGAGGACTGAAAGCTCAATATATCAATGGTATACTGTGGTAGTTAAACAAGTTAATGAAATCCTCTATATGGTCACCATGATAGAAGAAGAAAAGACTTGGCACATGATAATTATGTTCATATTTCAAAAACACAATAATCTGGAGTAGGGATTAGTTTTATTCTGTCTGACTCCAGAGGACAGAATCAGGAACAATGGGGTTAATTTTGACCTTATGTCAGGGAAAACACTTTCTTAATTAGAACTCTCCAAAACTAAAATGGAATGGAATGCCTCTAGAGGTAAGGGATTATTTCTCCATTTTCAAATTGATACATGGCATGTATGTTGTAGTGTGAATTTCTTTTGTCTGTAGCCTAAATCCTGGCTACTAGGGTCATTTTCAACTCCTAAATCTGATGATTTTTTTTAAACTCTCCATTTGTTATTTCTTCAACTCATTTTCTTTTGGTGAAAAATTTTATTTGATATTTGCCCTTAGGAAGATTACCTACTTTTCCTTCCTTAATTCACATTAGTTACTTTTTTTTGATATTCAAATTTTCCAGACTTTCCTCTCTGTTCCTTAGTTTTGCCTTATTATTTTATGAACTGCCATAAGGCATATCTTATGCCTGAAAAAGACAAATTTTTCCATTTTCTATTTACTGAAATCTTTCAAATCCTTCAGGACAATATTTTCACTCTGATGGCTTTCCTGACAGCTATAAATGATTCTTCCTTTCATAAATCTTCCATATCATCTGGTTCAACCTCTCTTATACACTTATCACATTCTGCCTTTTTTATTACACATTTTCATATATATATTATCACTAAACTTCTCCATCATCTATTGCATTTCATCTCCTTGAGAAAAAGAACATCAAGAAATGTTCATTGAACTGATGTGAATTGAATTAAAGAATTGTAAGGGTAAAATAAGGAATCAGAAATAATTGGGTCCAAATCCCTTTCCATCCCTATGAAGCACACTGATTCATTAAAGCTATTTGATTTCTGTGACCAAGGCATATCTCTGATTCTCAGAGTTGCAGAACAGTGACTGATCTGCATTGCTGGAATTTCTTCACTCAGAATTCCTTACAGCAGTGAAATCACAGGTCCAGTATACCCATCAGAATAACAAACTTCAGTAGGGAAATGTAATAATCAAACATTCATTAAGTAATTGGTGAATTTTCCAACTAACCTTGGCTAAGTCATACTTTTTACAAGAAGCCCTTCCCAATTTTCTTTATTTTGGAGGCCTTTCCTTCTGAGACTATCCCTTATTTATCCTTTTGGAATCTTGTTTGTTCAGAATTATTTACATAATGAATTTCTCCTTTTCTATTAGACCATTAACTCTTTGAGAATAGAATTATTTATTTTCCCACCTTTTAAATATCTCCAACACCTACTAGTGCCTGATTCATAGCAAATGTTAATAAATGTTAGTTGCGTGATGATCTAATATTGAGGTTTGTCAAGATAGACAACAAAAAGAGAATAACAGCACTTGGAAAGTTTCTAGAGTTCTACAAATTTATCCTCCGTTTTTCTTTTCTTCTTTTTTAAAAGCTTTTTATTTGCAAAATATATGTATGGGTAATTTTTCAACATCGACCCTTACACAGTTTTCTGTTGCAAAGTTTCCCCCCCTAGTCCTCACCCCTCCCCTAGATGGCAGGAAGTCTACTACATGTTAATTATGTTAAAATACTTGACAAATCTAATATATGTATACATATTTTTACAGTTATCTTGCTGTGCAAGAAAAGTTGGATCTAAAAGAAAAAAATCTGAGAAGGGAAGCATAATATGAGCAAACATCAATAGAGAGCATGAAAATGTTGTGTTGTGGTCCACATTTCATATCCCTCTCTCTGGGTGTATATGGCTTTCTTCACTGAACAATTGGAATTGGTTTGAAACATTTCATTGTTGAAGAGAACCATGTCCATCAGAATTAATCATCATATAGTCTTGTTGTTGCCATGTATAATGATCTCCTGGTTCTGCTCATTTCACTCAGCATTATCCTCCATTTTTCAGTGAGAGCTAATCATTCTGTAAGCATCCACTGATGATAGTCCTTCAGTTTCCTAGGAAATGCCACAGTACCTCTATCTATCCTGGTGCAATCAACTTCTGTTATTGTTATTGTTGTTAGTGTTGTTTGTACTTCAAAATTTGAAGAGAGACTAACAGGATTTGCCTGCAACCTCTGCTAACCAAAAAGCTGATGTGATTATACCTCATGAAGTCTTAGCTTCATTGTTGTTCTTCTACTACTGTTTCAATCATGTCTAACTCTTAAAGACCCAATTTGGAATTTTCTTAGCAAATAATGCTGGAGTGGTTTGCCATTTCCTTCTCCAGCATATTTTGCAGATGAGGAAACTGAAGCATACAGGGTTAAGTACTTGCCCAAGGTCACACAGCTAATATGTATCAGAGAGCAGATATTAATTCAGGAAAATGAGTCTTCCTGTTTCCAAGACCACTATCTATTGCACTACCTAGCTGCTAAGCTAAAAAGCAGTCTGAGCCAAATGTGGCATTAATATGGTATACTCTTAGGATCAGGGGAAAGGAGTAGCAAGCTAACTAGAGAAGGGTGAACTGGCCCATGATAGAAATAGAACAGATCAAAAATCTAGTGATGATAAGAATGAGATCAATGAGATCAATCCCTTGGATAACCCTCTCACAACTAATTTGAAAGAGAGGAGATCCAATTTTTCAAAAATAGTAAAAACCAAGGAGTTCAGAGCAGATAATCCAGAAAGAATGTATCATAGAAGTATGGTTTTAGAATGCTAAAATTGGGAGAGAACTTGGAGCCCCTCTTTTAACTGAAATTTTGACAGGTAAGAAGATTTTATTATCCCACCAAGTGTTCTTCCTGTTTTACTCAATAAAGATTTATGTTTTAAAAAAATATATAGCTTCTTTTCAAGCCTAGAACTGTTTTTCTTAAGAAAGAAAAATATCAAGAAAACAGCCAACCTTGTTCCTCCTCCAAGTTCTAGGCTGTTCACACCAGATTTGAATTGCCCAGGCAAAATTAATTTACAAGTAATAGCTTCTTGACTATACGAGATCAAAGCTTCTCCACTCTGTTAATAACTTTGGGGTATAACTAACAACAGAGTTTGTTCACTTTAGAGCTGTATAAAGAACTTTTGGTTTAGCAGTAAAACAGTTATTTTTATGGAAGCTAATGTCAAGACTATAGCCACAGACTTAAAATATTACAATGGGGGAAAAATAAACAAGTCTGGTACCTTGTGATATTAATGTTTTAAGATTTTACCAGCAGGATAGCATTTATGAGGATTTTCCAAGCAAATGAAGTCAACTAAGAGTTGAAGGCTCTACTCCATCTTAGCAACATTTTTATCTTACTCATCATTTATGAGATCTTTGTTAGTCTCCTAGTGTAGTTTTAGGATTAGGAAAGGAGGACATAAATTCAAACTAGCCTCTTTGAGAGAGACTTTGACAGTCTCAAGAGAGAATGGCATTGAACTTACTGGTTCATTTTGAACCAGTAAGCTCCTATAATGATAGAAAAGAGACCATAGTTCATATTATCCCATCACAGCATGGCTCAAATTCTTCCATGCATGATTTCCCTGTTTCACTGTAGAGCAAAATAATTTATTGCCCAATTTCCAATGCATTTGTTTGATTTTGTTTCTCTGAGACTTGTGCAGCATAGTTGGGAATGAAATTCATTCAGATGAACTAAAGTCCATTCTATACTTAAATTAAGTCCCTCCTCTCTTCCTTTCCCAATTTTATCTGAAAACATGTTTGCAGAACATTCCATAAATTACTTAAATTTGCTAGTTTTCTATATGTTCTAAGAAGAGAGGCTCTCTAAATTAAAAGTTACAAGTTTTATGAGAAAAGGGAAAAAGTAACTCCTGAAATATTCCCCTGCTAGGCCTAGTACAGTATTACAGACTCAAGAATTCTATATTTTAAGTTGGAAGGGATCTCAAAGGTTATGCCAACAGCTAGATGAACAAGAGCTTCATGTACATACCCAATGAGTAGTCATCCGATTTTCTCTTGAAGAACTTCAATAAATGGAAAAGCTTTTCCTGGGTTACCTGTTCTACTTTGAATATAGTTTTAGTTTTTAGGAAGCTTTCTTTAAGCCTATATTTGTTTCTTTGTGATTCTGTACATTTTTTCTGTTCTCTGAAGTCAAAAAGAAAAAGTGTAATTATCTTTTCATAAAAAATTCTTAATAACTAGTTCCCCCATGAAGTGTTTTCTCTTTCCAAATTAAACATGAATTCTTTCAATGGATCTGCAGTAGGATAAACTCAAGGATTTTCACTCCTGGTTACCTCCTTTGGATACTCTCTAATGCCTCTTAACTACCACTCTTTCCTCCTCTTCTGGCTAAACTTCTTTCTTTTTCTCTTCTCCATCTTTCATCATCATCATCATCACTACCACCATCATCATTTTTGTGTTCCTCTTTATACTAAAAATACATTTACATGCCTGATCTAAGATCACTAAGGAGCTATGACAGAGAAGAATAATGCTATGTGATATTTTTAGAATTAAAAGGGGTAGAGGAAAAATATTTTGAAAAGGCAGATTATTGAGAAGTGATAAAATGTATGATCAAAATGTTCATACTATTCTAGATACCCAGAAAAATGAAAGGTCACCCAACACTAAAAAAAAAAAAAAGGAATCTTTCAAGTTTTTTTTTCCTATGCCAATACCATTCAAAAGTTGTTTATGCTTATATATAAATATATGTGTGAGCATATATATATGTGTGTATATGCAACCCACTTAAATATACACATATATGCCTATAAATATGTATTTTATACATATATATAAAGATGCATATTTGTGTGTATATATTATATGTGGGTCTATACATATCTGGGTATGTATATATATGAACATATGTGTACATATATATGTATATGCATAAATATAAGTAAACAGCTAGATTTCTCCATATATATAAGTGCACACACATATAATGTTTTATATATATATATATATATTCATTGTGTATTTAATATGCACACATATATTTCTATGTAAGTGTGCAGCATATATATGCATGTATGTATATACATAAATGTGTATAGATGGGTGTAGATAGATGCACACAAGTACACTATTACATTTAGAGTAGCATATTATATAAATGTATAAACTTCAAATACATAGGTATACATGCATCCAAAATATGATTTGTATATGATACATGTATAATATGTTGTGTGTGTATAAATATAAACTCAAGCCTACTGTACAGCCTGTAGTGGCATGTGGCACAACCCATGTCTTCTGGCTCCAAATCCATGTTCTTTCCAGTAATCTTCACAGTTTCTCATGGTTAATGTGTTGAATATGATATTGGTTAATAAAGAGTCTAAACCTCCCTAAAATGTATCACAGATGTTATATTAAGCTATAAAACCAAATTGGACCATTCATCTACTATACTACATTATTTAATGATTTATTTGACTTGAGGTATTTTTTTTTGTGCTTGTATGCAACAGCATCAGAAAAGAAAAGTCACTGTGGAGGACTAAGAAAATCCAAGATTACCTTCATAGTCCCAGAGATATAGCCTACTATTGCATCAGACATATAGACATATGAAAAAACAAGTAACCTGATCTTGGCAGTTAAAAGAAGTAGTACAATTTCCTTAAAATTGCTTTTGTTAATGGAGAATTGTTCTCATGATTAAAAATAGACATTGTTCCAAGATGTTTGTATTTTAGTACACTGATAGTATTAGTAATATTGTGATCTTGTTATTTGTAACCATTGTTTCATAAGTGGAATTTAGAATGAAGGTCATTATATAATAAAGACATTTTCCTAGTCACTCCTGAAAAGAACAGGTGCAGAATGTGGGTGGAGGAACATATAGATAATATTAAAGACATTCTCTCTCTGCCCCCATCTGTTTTATACATCAGAAGGAGGAATTTGATCCTTTGAACAGGTGCACAGTATCCTGGGAGGGACTTTTCACTGGCAAAAATTGTTATGTTCAAAAATTATACAGAAAGAAAAAACTAATAACAGAAGCAATGTTGTGCATTTCTCTTTCCTTCTTCCTCCATGTGCAGAACTTTGAGAACTAAATAAATTGTCATCAAGTTAAGAAAGTAAACAGCTGTCTAGTGGTGATAAGTATCTCCTCTGAACTTTCAGAAGCCTTCTATGCTTTGCCTCCTAGCTCTCTTCTTATCACAGTCATTATAAACCATCACCTGCACAGCTCCACCAACTTTTCCAAGCAATTTTTATCTAGCATCAATTGTGGCTATAAAAGAGATTTATGAGTAATGTAACAGCCCAGGTGTCTACAATTTCCAACTTTCAACTCACTGGAAACTCTGCAACCAATCAGCCACTTTCCAATTCAGTTTTCTCTATTTCTATGAAAGAACAATGAAGAGAGCTTGAAAAGTAGTTCCATATATACAGATCATGTTTGGAGGAGTGTGATGTCCCTTTTAATTTCCTAGCTTGTCAGTAAATAATGTAAGTGATCAAAGAATCATGGTATCCCAGAAGAGAAATGGAGTAACTAGGTAGGGACCTGAGATCTGCAGAATCATGGGATCGATCCCATGATTGCAAAATCATGGGATGTTTCTCAAGAAGAATTGCCTTGGTTTATTAATGCACATTTAATCTGATAACTGATTTGGTGATATTTTTATATCTTTTGTGGGGTCAGTGCAGGGATCCACATGAAGCAGGTGTTAAATAAATATTGATTTAATTTTCTTACTCCAGTCTTATTGAATCAAAGTATTTAGCTGGGATTATTTCATCCAGTACCTTCTATTTGAAGAAACAGAGCCAAAGTGATGAAGTGACTTCCTGAGAAGTATGGGTTAAAAAAATATCAAAGCTAGAATTTCATCCTAAATCTTCTGGTTTCAAATTTGATGTTCTTTCCATAACCCAGTATCTCAAACCGCCATCAGCATTCATGAATCAGTGAACTAAAAGGAAGTTGGCAAAATCAGAATGTGTTATCCAAGAAAGGTAGGCATGTGAAAAACAAATTGGTATTTTGGAGCCCTGGAGGCAAGAGTTGCTTGTTTTCCTAGACTGTGGAATCCTGAGATTAACCAGGAGAGAAGAGTTAATACCAAGTTCATTAATATGGGAAGCAGTGCCTAAAACACCTGGCGCAACACTTTTTGTCATGAGTTTATCAACTATAGCACATTCCAATGGCCCTAATTCCATTGGATTAGATGCTACTTTTATTGTTCTCCCAACAAGCATCAGAATGTAGTTTGTTAGTGTCTCCTTTTGGCTACCTCCTTTCTCTGAACTGAGTACACATAAACTATATTCTACCTGATGAAAAGCAGGCCTTTTCCTTACTGTACCAGATCTAAAACTATATTATAAAGCAGCGGTCATCAAAACCATTTGGTACTGGCTAAGAAATAGAGCAGTCAATCAGTGGCATAGGATAGGTTATCAGGACAATCTAGGCAATAACTTTAACAATTTAGTGTTTGATAAACCCAAAGACCCCAGCTTTTGGGATAAGTACTCACTATTCTGCAAAAACTGCTGGGAAAATTGGAAACTAGTGTGGAAGAAATTAGGGCTTGACCCACACCTAACACCACATACTAAGATCAGATCTAAATGGGTTCATGATTTAGATATAAAGAGTGAGATTGTAAGCAAATTAGAGGAACATAGGATAGTTTACCTCTCAGACCTGTGGAGATGGAATAAATTTATGTCCAAAGAAGATCTGGAACTCCTAATTGAACGCTAGATAGATAATTTTGATTATATTAAGTTAAAAAGTTTCTGTACAAATAAAACTAATGCAGACAAGATTAGGAGGGAAGCATCAAATTGGGAAATCATCTTTACATTTAATGATTCTGATAAAGGCCTCATTTCTAAAATATATAGAGAATTGTCTCATATATATACGAATTCAAGCCACTCTTCAATAGATAAGTGGTCAAGGGATATGAACAGACAATTTTCAGATGATGAAATTAAAACCATCTCTAGTCATATAAAAAGTTGCTCCAAATCACTATTGATCAGAGAAATGCAAATTAAGACAACTCTGAGGTACTACTACACACCTGTTAGATTGGCTAAAATGACAGGAAAAGATAATGATGAATGTTGGAGGGGATGTGGGAAAACTGGGACACTGATACATTGTTGGTGGAACTGTGAATGGATCAAACCATTCTAGAGAGTAATTTGGAACTATGCTCAAAAAGTTATCAAACTGTGCATACCCTTTGACCCAGCAGTGTTTCTATTGGGCCTATATCCCAAAGAGACCTTAGAGGAAGGAAAGGGACCCACATGTGGGTCACTGAATTAAGGGCTGGTACAGTCTGTGACATGCGGGCCATTTGATTTGGGGAACTGTTTTTAAGAGGCTCTTCAGGCTGCAAGTTTATCAAACTTTTATTTATTTATTTTTTTTTGGCTGAGGCAATTGGGGTTAAGTGACTCGCCCAAGGTCACACAGCTAGGATGTCTTAAGTGTCTAAAGTCAGATTTGAACTCAGGTCTTTCTGACTTCAGGGCTGGTGCTCTATCCACTGCGCCACCTAGCTGCCCCATGGGGAACTGTTTTTAAAAGGCTCTTCATGCTGCAAGTTTATCAAAGGGGCATCTGTGGAAGAGCTGTCCTGTGGTCTTTCCTCAGAGACATTCTGACCTGTCTCTTCACATTTGTCAACAGCCATTGTTTGTGGCAGCCCTTTTTGTAGTGGCTAGAAATTGGAAACTGAATGAATGCTCATCAATTGGAGAGTGGCTGAATAAATTATGGTATATGAATGTTATGGAATATTATTGTTCTGTAAGAAATGACCAGCAGGACAATTTCAGAGAGGTCTGGAGAGACTTGCATGAACTCAGTGAAATGAGCAGAACCAGGAGATCATTATACACAGTAACAACAATATTACATGATGATCAATTCTGATGAACATGGCTCTCTGCAACAAAGAATTGTCTCAAACCAGTTCCAATTGTTCACTGAAGAAGACCATATACACCCAGAGAGAGGGATATGAAATATGGACCACAACATAACATTTTCATGCTCTCTATTGAGGTTTGCTTGCATTGTGTTCCCTTTCTCTGATTTTCTTTTTTTTTTTTCTTGTAGATAGGATTTTTTTGCACAACTTGTCAAGTATTTCAACATTATTAACATGTAGTGGACTTCCTGCCATCTAGGGGAGGGGAGAGGACTGGGGGTAAAATTTGTAATGGTAAGCTTTGTAAAGATCAATGCTGGGGAACTACCCATACATATGTTATACAAATAAAAAGCTTTAATTAAAAAATAAAAAATAAAAAGGGAAAAAAAGAAAAGCAGGCCTTTTTCTATAATAATCATCTTCTTTTAAATATTTAGAAGAATATTAGAAAAATAGTGAATGGAGCAAGAAATATTTAAGGAATATCATATGTCTAGCACCTTCCAAATTTCAATTTTTTTTCTAGAATAATAGTATATATTGGATCTTTGACTCCACTGACATAATCTTCAAACACCCGGGGCCATTTCCAAAGTATTTCATTATACACATCTTAACTGAAAAATTCATGGAGAATGTATACAAAAAAGTGCAGAACATATAAAGGTACCCATTTCAATAGATTATTCTGAGGATCAAATGAAATGAAATGACCCTGTAAAGCTCTCTGCAAATATTAAAGTGATATAAGAATATAAATTATGTTTTTTGTCTTTGCCATTCTTGCTTTTAATTTGAATGACAGAGTGCTATTCACACTAAGAAAAGGTGGAAATTCTGTGCAGGAGAAAATGGAATAACCAATTGAAGATAAAGTTTACTTGTTTGGGAATCTTTTGGTCTGCTAGTATTCCCAATGACCCATAACCTTTCTCAAAGCTTCTGTATCAGAATCTATAATCACTCCCACTTGAAATAGGATGTTTAGCTAGCTCTCCAGGACAGGACTAGCTTTTATGCTTGATGGTTAGTTCACAGGGGTCTTGCCACCTACAGTCAAACATCAATAAGCAGTTGCCTGCATTGGGACTAGTCTGATGTTTGCTCTTACAGAAAGACTGAGAGAATAGCTTAAAGAGTCATTCCTATTTTGGAATCCGTCAACAGGTTTTCCAAGGTTCTCCTTTGTAGCTGCAAATTATAATACAAACTTATCAAGTAGGAAGTAATAGGTCTGTGCTTGAAAGAATAATTGGCTTAACTAGTGCATTACTTTGTATGTATAATAACCCTGAATCTCTAAAAAAAGTAATTTAGCAAACACATAGAAACACATGTGTATACATATATACAAATACGTTGTTGCATGAGTGTGTGTGTATATATGTATATACACACACTCTTCAATAGATAAGTGGTCAAGGGATATGGACAGACAATTTTCAGATGATGAAATTAAAACCATCTCTACTCATGAAAAGTTGCTCCACTGCTGTGTGGAAGATGGATTGAAGGGGGAGAAAAACTAGAACTGGGGAAAACAAGTAGGATACTATTAATATAATTCCAGTGAAAGGAGATGAACACCTGAATTAGGTTTATGAGAGTAGAAATAATTGGATACTTCTTGAAGAGATGGGGATGTGAAAAATTCTAGCTAAGCCAAATTTGCTTGTCAAACCTCATCCATAACAAGATTTTGAAAAGTATCAAATGAAGCAATGATCAATGAAATCAAAAGGAATAGACTTCTCCAATTAGTCCAGGGATTTTTGTTTGTTTGTTTGTTTGGTAGATTTTGTTGTTGTTGTTGTTAAAGGCCATAAATCTGAGATTGTTCTCAGGAGGGATGTGTTATGGAGGGCCTGACAAAGGACAATCTCTGGTAAAATCTCTGGCTTAAAGTCAGTGGGCTCTTGATTCTGACCTATCAAAACAACAGTAAAGGAATGAAAGATAACTTTAAATCAATATAAAATAAAATTCATCTTCCTGGTGCTGTGACTATATATTTTAGGACCCTTCAAGTGTCCTGAAGCCAGTATGAGTTCCTGTGAAGAAGATAACAAAGTTAGTTACTGGTAGAAGTCTGCTCAGGGAGATATAGCAGAGGCATCGGAGAAGGATATTGTAGGAAGACCTTTACAGAAGACCCCCAAACCAGTATTATCTCTAATATTTTGTGACCCAAACAGAGGATTAAGGATATTAAGAAGAGACAGTTGTCCAGGGCCCTCTAGGCAGCCTGAATCAATCTTAATTTCCAATAACCAGGTTACCCTGTTAGAGCTTCAGTAGGGACAACACTATGATCTGATAAGTAAATTGCACAAACAGAAATGGATAGAGATAGGGCCAAAGCTATCACTCATGTTGAATATCCAGGAAATGCAGATGGAAGCCAAGAAATGAGGCAGAAGGCAAGAATGAATATTCCTAAATGAATATTGAAGCAAATATTTTAAACAAAATATTAACAAAAGAGTACAGGTTAGATTTTGGTTAGGAATTTAGATTTGATTTACTATGGGGAAAATAATAAATGCAAAACCATGCTAATAAAAAATAACAAAAGCCACATGGGTATATCAAGAGATATTTTTGACAAAATTCAAATACCTGTTTTACTAAAATTGTGGAAATATATGAACCTTCTTATATATATGGTAAATGGTATCTACCTAAAACAACAAAAAAAATCAATTTCAAATGTAATGGTGAATGACTACAGACCTTTATAACAAAAAAAATTAATAAAAGGGAGGGGCTGAAGTAAAATCAATGTTGTCCATTATCATATTATTTGCCATAGTGCTAGGAATGTTAGCCTTAGCAGTAAGACTAGTGAGAACATTAAAGCACTGAGCATTGGCAAAAAAAAAAAAAAAAAAAAAAAAGTCCCTTAATCTCTCAGTGTAATGAGCAACTCTCTGGGACTTGTAAGTTACAGATGGTATTATAAATGACTTGCTATTTTCTAGCTGTAAAAGGAATTTCCAAACTGGGACTCCCATACTGCTAAAATAACACACACACACACACACACACACACACACACACACACACACACTTACACTCATATATATTTCATAACCAAATCAACTTATATCCAATCATTGACTTTGGAGCTTTTAATTCTACATGGAACTGCCAAATAATTGAAGATAGGGTGTGGTGAGGCAGTCTTGGCAGCTAAAGTTACTGAAAATAGATGCCCTGAAGTGGTTTGTCATATTTACACCCACATACTGTATTGTCCTTTGAACATACTAGACAATATCACCACACCCAATCATATTCAACTGTTTTCAGTAGTAAAATTAAAATACATCAGGTTTTGATTTTAAGATGGAACATAAGTTCTTTTTTTTTTCTGAAGATCCCACTCAAGACTATGTCTACATGTGAATAAGACATAGATAAACAAGTCTTAAAAAACAAAACAAAACAAAAAAAAAAAAACTGACTCTTTTGCTTATGTGATATTGAACAATTAAAAACTCTTAAACTCTTGAAAGATTTGAAGTTAGATGATCTATGTTTGAATTCTGGCTCTGTCATTTCCTATATATGTAACAATTGTGTTATGGGTAAGTTACAACTTCCCTGAAACTCAGTTTCCTCAAATTTAAAATGAGTGTCAGACTATATGGCCTTTCAGGTTCTTTTCAATTCTAAAGCTATAAGAAGATGACTTTTGTTGTTGTTCAATGATGTCTGATTCTTTATGACCCCATTTGAAATTTTTTTTGGCAATAATACTATGTTGGTTTGTCAAATATTTCCCTTCTCCAGTTCATTTTATGGATAAGGTAACCGAGGTAAATAAAATTAAATGACTTGCTGAGGATCATACAATTAATAAGTGTTTGAGGCTAGATTTGAACTCAGGAAAATGAACATTCCTTACTCTAGACTCAACACTCGTATTTACCATGCCATCTATTTGCTCTGACAATATGATACTGATATATATGTTATATATGAAGTTATAGCTTGGATCACCGATTCATTCTTTTTTGTTGTATTACCTTGCATCATATTACCCACTAATGTTCTCCTCAGCAGCCTAATTTCAACTACTTCTACTAAGACTGAAAGGGCATTGAAATGATCCCCATAACTATTTATCTAGAACAAAGAAGAATTTGCATCAAAAAAATGAAAAAGATTCTTATTTCATTTATTTCGTTGCCAAAAATCCATCCAACTTAAGAGAAGTATATACTCATATAAACTCACACATACATATGTGTCTCTGTGTGTGCATGAACATACATGTACACATACATATTGTATTATACACATATGTGTATAGTGTTTAAGAAAAAGCTCAGAAGTCTGGGATTTATGGAGGGTCTGAACACCAGGAAATCTTTGTTAAATGGGACAAATTCAATTTACTCTCAAGTTTGATCTATCAAAGCAACAAGAGGAAGATTTCATATATACATACACATATTTATACACATACATGTTCATATGTGCATATATACATACACATAAATATATACTGGTTAAAGTCACTTGTTGGTCCTTGTAGCCTTTCTGATTTCTCAGTTTCTCTACTCCACAAAATACTGTATATATAACCCCAAATGGCAGTTAAACTCCAATTGGTTATAATGACCAGTAATATCTCTGGATAAACCATGATAATACACATCTCCTTCCTTTTAGTAGAAAGATAAGGGCCTGCAGATATAGAATGTAATACATTGTGATACACAGTTTGTTTTTTGTTTTACTCAAATCTTAGAGTCCAGTGACAGAGGGAGGGAGGTTAATGAATGTATAGTAAAAAGAAAAGCTAATAAAAGAAACAAAAAAAGCAGTTTTCTATTGGCCAATGGAAAATTGTCCTATTTTCCCCTGGATAAATCCCAACTTGTTCAGAAATTACATGGCAATATTCCAGAGGCAATGAGGGACTAGCATACTAACTCATTGCATCTATGAAACCTCTATCCATCTTGGTCAATTAGACTTAGAAATCATGTATCTTGAATTCATTCATCATGAAACATACTACAAGACTCAAGAGATAACACTTTCTTTGACTCTGTGGACAAAAGCACTCCTGGATTTATATGTTTTCATCTTCTGAGTTAAGTATTATTTTCTGAACTCATAGAGAGGGATTAAATGTATATATATGTTTTTGTATATATACTATTACACATGAATATATCACTCTAAACATATATATTCAGTCTCAAATTTATGGAGAGAACTTTGTCATGTACATGTCATATATGTTATATATATATATATATAGTGCATGTAATAGCTAGCATTTATTGAAGACTTAGGTGGTATGGTAGATATGGTGTCATGTCTGAAATCAGGAAGACTCATCTTTTTGAATTCAAATCTGGCTTCAAATATTTATACTGGACAAGACCTTTAACCATGTTTGCCTCAGTTCCTCATCTACAAAATGAGCTGGAGAAGGAAATGGCAGATCACCCCAGTATATTTGTTTAAAAACAAAAACACTTTGTGGGATCATGAAAATGTCATTTTCTTTGATCCTCACAACCCTGGAAAGAAAGTATGCTATTATCATCTTGATTTTACAGAGAGGAAAGTTGAGCAAAAAGTGGTTACATGACTTGATTAGGATCTCACACAGTAATTATCTGAGTCTATGTTTTAACTCAGGTCTTATTGATTCTGAGTATTGCCTAGGCTAGAAGTACAATAGCCAATACCAATTTGTGCACAGGAGCTTTGGCTGGTTGAATGTCTGACTTGGGTCAATTTGCACTTGGGCAGCCTGGTGGCCCCCTTCTTGGGAACTCACCACACTGTGGTCAGACTGTGGATTTTAGTTCACCTAATTCACTTAGTCTCAGCCTTCCAGGAATCAGGAATTGCCAAACTTTACCACCAAACTTAAAGAAAATAAAATTAATTAAAAGATCTTAAAAGAGATGCTAGAAATCACTAATTCACACTCAGGAGAGCAGGCTTTTCCTATTTTATAGAGACTTTAATAAATAATCACAAGTATGTAAATGACATAAGGATTGGACCTCCTATCAATTATTAACTTCTCTGCATTCTATTTCTTAATATTGAATCAATAAACAGCTCAAGACAATGAAATCTGAGAGCAAATAAACCAAGAGCATTAGGAATATTAAAACCATCCCTACAACAATGATTTTCAACCTAGAGACAAACTGATAATCATTCCCATTGCTCAGCTAACCTTCTGAGAGCAAAGCAGACTCAGTCTTTCCCTGAAAGGAAACCCCACCTTAACTAACAAAAGAAAAACATGTACTAACCCTCAGATATCTTTTGTTTCTGAGTCTTCCTGGCATATCCTCTCTGTCAGCAATGCATACCTTAAATTCTTTTACTAAAAGGTTTGATGATTGAGCTTTGGAAGTTAGATAGAGATAAATGACTCATAACCCATCATTTATATTTCATTAGAGGGAAAACCCTAGAGCAAGGAATAATGTCTTGAAAAGTACAAGTAGTAAATTGTCTTTGATTATCTTCTATTAGTTAAAATTTCAAGTTTAGCTCTGTTCTGTAAAAGGCAATTTAGTAGTGAAATACATTTTGGGAGGAGGGAGAGAAGAAGGAATGTACCAATATGGAATTGGTACACATTGGTAATTTTTAACAAACTTTACCTTAAGAGTTTTGCCTATGTGATTTCCCCACAAATAACAAAGCTATTCTATCTCATAGTTGGGTGCTGAATCCTCAACTTTTTTATTACAAGGCTGATACTCCATCCATTTTGCCATTCTGTTTCAGCATTAGAATGTTTTGACAATGGCCTAAAGGAGGTGGATTCAGTTATAATCAGATTTCAAAAGTTCAACCTATGAAAGTCAAGTTTTCCAAAGGGAATGGTATTTTCTGGTCTTAATATTTTCCTTTGCTTATATTGTGGAATTTAAGCCACTCTTTCTCTTGGAGTCAGTTTAACTAGTCTATAAAACGGGAATAACAATATAGTATTGCATTTGGCAGATTTGGGAGATTTGAATTTGGAGCACAGGGATTTCTCACTTTTTAGCTTAGAAAGAGTAGAAAACATCTGATGTCTAATGCTGGTCTTTTAAAGTATTCTGTAGATGTGAATTTATTTGTTTACTATTGCATTCTGCAGAGATATATTGAATAGTTTCTTTTGTTATGTATTTGTTAAGAGAGTAGATCCCAGGTTTTTGGTGGGAGTATTTTGTTACTGTTGTTCTTAGGATAGCTTCATAGTAAATGCCTTTATTTTGAGCTGGGTCTACTCACTGACACCTAAAGGTAAGCACAGTAGTGACATCTCATGAATTATAGTTTCAGAGTATGCACTCATATATGCATAATTAACTGTAATTTAATTATTTCCTCTGACTCAATTTATCACTTGTGTGTTTCAGGTTGGGTCAGGTTGGGAGGATAGACCTTAAGAAGATGCTATTCTATAGAGGTTCATCTGGGATGTTTGAGGCATCTAGATGATTTGAGAAACTAGGGGCTCAGTGGATAGAATGGTGAGCTTATAGTCAGGAAGACCTAGTTCAGAACCAGTCTCATTCACTAGCTCTTGACAAACCATTTAATTTTTGTTTGCCTTAATTTCCTGGAGAAGGAAATGGCAAACCACCTAGTATGCTTGCTGAGAAAACCCATACAGTGCCAATATGATTTGAACATGACTAAAGAATAATGCTTGGAAGTGGTACTGGAGAGATTCTTCATCTGGAACTTTACTTCTTGAATGCCTCAATATTATAAGGCAACGTCATGTGTTTATTTTTCAAATTATACCAGTATCTTCAAGCTAGCTTTTCTTTTGTTTAATATATAGATGCTATCTGTTGTAGTAATAAACTCAGTATGAATATAGAAACTGATATGAACAGTCTGGATTTTATATTCTTAGAATACTGGTACAAGGCAATTTTGCTAAAGCATACTGTATAAGATTTTACTTGTTATTTTTTTAAGGTGACACAGTGAATAGAATGCTGTGTTTGCAGTCGAAAATACCCAAATTCATATCTGGCCTCAGACACTAGGTGTGTGAACCTGAGTAAGACATTTAATCTCTGTCTGCTTCAGTTTCTTCAATTGTAAAATGGCACAATTAATATCACCTTCCTCCTGGAGCTGTTATGATCAAATTAGATAATAATTGTAAAAAATCTAACATTTATGTAACCACAGCCTATTATCACTCCATCTCTATGACTCATCTCTCTTAAACCCATTCTTCATCAGTGAAATCTCCAATCTCTTTTGCCCCCTTAGTACATTCCCAGGCTACCCATCAACTGATTTTTATTTAAATACCTACTATGTTCCAGGAATTGTGTTAAGCATTGAGATAGAAAAAGAGGCAAAAGATAGTAACTGCCCTCAAGGGCATCTATCTAATGAGAGATAAAACATTTAAATAAGTATATCCAAAGCAAAATATATACAGGATCCACAGTAGGTGCTTAATAAATGCATGTTTTCTTACCTATCTTTATATTTGAAGCACTCTAAACTACTTACCTATTGTGACATGAGTCTAAACTGCTTGAACTCCTGGCTCAAGTCAATAAGAATACTCCTTAGAGAATGCAAATTTTAACCATCTGCCATCCACTACTATCCCTAAAAGTAATTTATCTCTTCATAGATATTTCTTTCCTTATCTCTATATTCACCAATCAATCACTGGCTACATAAGGAACAATTCCACATTTTCCTCTCCCTAGTCTCCTCAACATTATCCAATTCATGTCCCACTGCAGACCTTCTTTTCTTTATCCTTTCTGCTTTGTTCTCTGAAGTCCTATGGCATATAAAACAATCTTTGTGTTGCCCTAGGCCTTTTTCTCTTGTACCCCTCTTCACTAGCTCTCACCTTCACCTGACTCTGCCCTAACAACACTGCATCCCTGGCCATTCTCTCTAGCTTTAGCTGTGCCTTCACTCACATCCTCTTCCCCAATACATTATTTCTGAAGGGGAATTGGAAAACTTCTTCCTCTTCACTGACATTTCTACAATCTCTCTACTATCACTTCTAACCTCTCTTTCAAATTCACACAATTAAAAATTCCACATAATCCAGGTCATCCTTCTTGTATAATAGCTCTCAAATCATTCTGCTTCCTTTCTCAAAAAATTCAGCATCTGACTCACCATCTAACCACTCTCCTGAAATCCTGCTCTTTTTGCTAGAGGATTTTAATATCTATATTGTTGCCCCCCCCCCCAACTCCCTACCATCCCAAATTTTTTAGTATGCTTGAATCCTGTGATCCACTCCTTCACTCCACCTCAGTCACATATAGAGAAGGTCACACCTGGTTCCCACCATTACCCTCAAATATTCCACTTTCTTCATCAAAAAATCTAGCATTCCTTTATGTAACCACAGCCTGTTATCACTCTATCTCTATGACTCATCTCTCCTAAACCCATTCTTCTTCATCAGTGAAATCTCCAATCTTTTTTGCCCCCTCAGTACATTCCCAGGCTATCCATCAACTGATTTTTATTTAAATGCCTACTGTGTTCCAGGAAGCATTGAGATAGAAAAAGCATTGAGATAGAAAAAGAGGCAAAAGACAGTAACTGCTCTCAAGGAGCTTATAATCTAATGAGGGATAAAACATTTAAATAAGTATATCCAAAGCAAAATATATACAGGATAAATAGGAAATAATAAATAGGGAAGGCTTTGGAAAAGCAGTCTGTAAAAGATGGGATTTAATTAGGAATTAAAGGAAATTGGGAAGTTAATAGGAGGAGTGGAGAAGGGATAGGATGTAGGACAGCCAGAGAAAATGTCCAAAACTGAAATGGAGTGTTTTGTCATTAGGTTGTAAGCTTCTTGAGGATGAGGACTATCTTTTGCCTTTTTTTATATATCCTCAAAAGTCAGTCCAGTGCCTGACACAGGGTAGGTATTAATCTTTATTGATTTGATTTCATTTTTGGAACAAGGAAGCCAAGTGTCATGAAGAATGCATTCTGACAAAAGCCAATGTTGGAGAGGATAAGGGAAAATAGCACTTTAGTGAATTCTTAATGGAACTGTGAAACAATACAACAATTCTGGAAAGTCATTTGGAATCATGGAAATGAAGTAAATAATATCGATTCCTTCTGACAGAAATTCTACTATTACCTATCAATAAGAGAAAGACTAAACAAATTTTGGTACATAAATGTAGTAGTATACAAATAGATAGTAAGCACAACATAAATCAATAAATATATTTTATACAGTTTAATGAAAGACACATATTATATTAATATGGTTGTCTGGCTACAAGAGTATACTTTTCCACTTTGTCCAGTTCTTACATAAACTAGATTGACACAGACATTTTTATCCTGTAAATAGTGAGCTTTTTTCAAATGTGAAGTGCTTTGAAAATTTAAAAGTCCTACATAAATATTGTTTTGATAATGGCTGAACTATTGATGTTAAGCATTTATGTAAGAGTAAATTATAGTCAACTTCCAAAGACAGAAATATGATAAGTGAAAGAAGTAGGAAGAAATGGATATATTTTTTTACTTGATAGTCAGATGTAGGCAGCTTGAGGCTATAAGGGTGCAAAGACTTCATCTTCCAGGTTTGAGGTATTTCAGAAAATAGTAATTTTTTTAAAAAAATTATATTCCCTATGGGTCTTTTCATGATCTGGAAGAGCACTCTAGGCAAAATGACTTCCCTTTTCCTGGTTGTTTAGAATAACTTCTTGAAAGTTCAAGCCTGAAGTCTATTTGCTATCACAAAATATATATTCTTTCACTCCCACCCTAAACCCTGGGGCTATAACTGAAGGGAGCAAACTACTTAATGAAGGGGGTGAGTCTGAATAAGGGACTTTCAGGGAAATCCATTGGTGGCAATAATATAATGGTGAATGAAGGTGTGGGGATAAAGGATATGGAGAAGAGCCTTATCAAAACTACTGAGCATTTCTGGGGCTGAGGTCAGCATTAGGAAAATCCAAGTAGCCTGGAAATCTTATACCTTTCTCACACAATTTTTCAGGAATTTCTCTGATAATAAATAGCTCATAGACAAAAACAGTCTTACACATATCCCACTAAACAAAAATTTTTGAATACAAATAAATTGAAGGGCCTGGAAGTTCAAGACATCTTCTTCCTAACAGACTTGCAGTCATGCAGCCAGAGTAGAATGGCAAAACACTTCTTTTTGGGGGGAGGGTGAGGAAATAAGGGAATACTTTAGGTTTGCTTAATGAGATCCAAATAGAGCCTCTTATTATAAGCTGAAGTGTCTGCAGGAATTTGACTGAGATTCAGGAATATTCATGGGATAAAGACACCACTCATAAGCTCTGACCAGACTATGTTAATAGGCAGAAGGCCTTCCACATTCAAACATTAGAACTTTCCCAGTCAAGTTATGCTAAGGAAGTTGATCAAAAATCTAAAGGAAAGTATCCAAGGCTCACATCCTAATGTCTTTTGTTTTGTTTTGTTTTTTAGTAAGAGAGAACATAAGATTCTGTGGTTGGCAATCTGATTTCAAATTACACTGAATTTGAAGTTTTCATAATTTGGTGAACTGAATATATTAATTTTGAAATTGAGTAAATTCAAAAGGAAGCTATCAATGTATTGGATTGTAAAAAAAAAAAAGCAAATAGAAAAGTTGAAGTCACTTAATTTGAAGGTATTAAAAGAGCAAGATTTTATCTCATTTCATGCCAGGCCAAGTAGCAAATAGGGATTCTAGGATAGAAAGATCAATCAGTCAAAGATGGAAAAGTAGGCCAGCTCAGAACAATCCTAAGCCAGTAAGAAAGAGATTGCCAGGAATTTAGGTAGAAACCATTTGAAACTAGCCACTCGAGATAGTTTCTTATGTGACTTTGGCAAGTTATTTTGATCACCTTGTGCATCAGTTTCCTCATATGTAAAAAATTTAGAGACTTCATAGTCTCTAAAATCCCCTTTAGCTAAACCCAGGAAGCTGTTAAGCACAAAGCTGATAGAAATATTCATTACTGGGCTTCCTTAAGATTACTCTTTAAGTTTTACCCTCACAGGTTCATAGTCCAAGATTAGATTAGCTTTTTTTTTTGCTTCTATATTATACAGCTGACATGTCTACAGTCTGTAAGTGACTAAAATCCCCACATATCTTTTTTAGAATATGTGATATTGAATCATGCCTTCATTATCTTTTACTTGTGAAGTTGTACCCAATGGCAAAATTTTACATTATTTACTATTGAATTTCATCTTATTAAATCCAACCTTAACCTGTTAGATCCCTTAACCTGTCAAAATCCTTTTAGATCCTGATGGTCATAAGTCTTACTCTTAGTTTTTGTTGTCTGCAAATTTTGTGAGCATGTCATATCATGAGCTTTTATCCAAGTCATTGATAAAATGTGAATCAGCAAAAGGCCAAGCAAAGATCTTTGAGGTCCTCAACTTGAGACTTCTTGATGCATTTATGTATTTCTACATTATTTTGTTTGTTCATATTTCTAGTTTTAGTGCTTGGAATTTGAACTTTTTTGCCAAAGGCAAAATCCATTCTCTCTAACACTCTTGGATGGGTTTATCTTGTCCCTGTTTTCTTTCTATTCTGGATGAGCTACTACTACCATTTAGGGAGGTGTTGCTGGTGGTAGGATCCACCCTTTTCTACCCTTTACATTATGCTTGGATTTGCATTTTGTGCCAAAGGTAGGAATTATTCTCTCTAACACTCTTGGATGAGTTTATCCTGTCCTTGTTTCCTTTCTATTCTGGATGAGCTACTACTGCTATTTAGGGAGGAGTGGTTGATAGTAGGGTTCATCCTTTTTACCTTTTATTTTAATCTCTGCTTTCTCTTTCAGTTTCTTGGTGGTCTACTAGAAACATTTTATATCTTTCTTACACCATGTCCAATCAGTATTTGGTTCTTCTCTTCTGTTATGGACCTGTAAATCCTATATGGATATTATTAGGGATTTTGGTATCAGATTTCCTGCAGAATGCTTCCATCCTCCTTCCTGTCCCCTCACCCTCCTCAACCCCCATTGAATAAGTACCCAAATTCCTATCTCTTGCTTTGGCTTTCACTTTTGCAAGGAGCATATTGCTGGGCTCTGTATCTCTATTCAGTGCCCTATGGCATTTGATACTGTCCCTATCTTCTATTTTAGAAAAACAAAAATAAAATGAAGTGTAGGTCCACATTCCCAAATCTCACAGTGATGGAACCCCTGATATATCTTTGTTGGAGTACCTCCTAGCTTCAGGTTCATTTTCTAGAGTTAATTTTGGTTTATCTTATATGATCCCCTTCTCCCCAACCTGGCTTCTGGTTATTTTTTTCTATAATTCTGTGCTAAATGGAGAAGTTAACTGGGGAGTCTAAGTAGTAGAGATCATTTCCTCCATGACTTTATCTTCTTCTATACTAGTAGCACTGATTTGTGTAATTTTCAATATGTCCCACAAAAGATTTCCTGTGGTTTAGGGATTTATAGTTTTAAAAAATGATATATTTCAATATTACAGCAACAAAATGTTGCTGAACATCAAGTCCCTTCCAGAAATGATCCAAGGTACTTGAGGATTAACATTAATTATTTGTCTGTCTCTAACCCTTCTTTCTTTCCTCTTTCCACCCTCACTCTCTATTCTTCTTTGCCTTCCTCCTCCCCTATTTTTTCCCTCACAGTTTTAAATTAGCAGTTTGGTCTCAAAATTTAGGAAGGTACAATTGTCTGGCAACCCCAATTTATGTTACTATGAAGATTTATTCTCCTTTTCTTGTTCCCCATAAATGTCTCATATTTGTCTCCTCTTTTCTCCATCCCATCTAGGGAATTCTGCCAGGAGAAACCCAAAATTGGAGGATGTCTCCTCTAGAGGTGAGCTATTCTGCTGAGAGGAGCTGGGAAAGGGTTAGAGCACACGTGTGCTTTTTTGCAGTTTTCACCTTGGCAGGAAAAAAAAAGATGTAAATGGGGTCCAGGGCGTGGGTTTCAGAGTCCTGGAAGATCAGCAAAGTCATTCCTGGCCAAGAGAGAACACCACAGTGATTGTGTGTGGCAGTGACACCTCAAGAAAAATCACTTTGAGCCGTGAGGCTGATCATTTCACTGTAGTGGGCACAGGCCCAGCTTTCCTAAGTCAAATGTAAATGTTTTAAGGAAGCTGTTCTTTCCTTACCCACCCCCATTTCCCCTTTTATTGGATACACTGAGTCTCATAGTTATTTCAGTAGGTTCAAAACTAATGAAAATCCATCATAGCTAATACTGGAAAATATTGAAAAATTTAATGAGCTAAGCTATAACTAGGCATTGCTGCAGCCAGACCAAGCAACACAAAGCATATTGCATGCCCTCAGTTGTGGCATAGAATGGGCTGATGTGCTATTGCCCTCTGGTGAAGAGAAACAGACCCCAGAAAACCAAATTGCCATGGGGAAAAGGGGATGTTTGAGGGGGATAAATTAAAGTGAGGACTAGCATATATTTGGATTAAATTTTGGGGCTTACCAAGTATTAAACTCTCTTCTTTCTATCAAGCAGATAGTACTTTCAGAAATGGAACATGGGATTTGGATTTAAGAAAATATGATCTTGGATTCTGTTTTCAATATATACTAAAGCAGTTTAGGTGATATAGTGGATAGAGTGCTGGACCTGAAGACTTAAAGATGACTCCCAGATAGCAATCCTAAAGGATTGAAAGACTGGTGATACTCTTGACAGCAAGCTTGGGTATATTCCAGGACTTTCTTCTGTGCCTTCTCTTGTTCTCTCTCTAAACACTCTCTTAAGTAATCTCTGCAACAACCATGGGTTTAGCTAACATCTATATCCAAATCTATCTATCAAGAAGTATTTATTAAACTACTATGTGCCCATTACTGTAAAAAACACTAGAGAAAAAAAGGTGGGGCGGGCAAGGAATTGAAATTCCCTCTTTCCTTTCCAAGCTTATATTCTATCAAGGATTGATATAAATAGATACATAGATAGATAGAAAGATATATATATATATATATATATATATGTAAGCATAAATACTACACTGTTTTGTTTAAGGCAGAGGCATTAGCAGGTGGGAGGGATAGGAAAAGCTGAGGGTGGTTACAAATTTTAGTAGGTAAGTAGACTGCACTCCAAGAATGAGAGAGAGAAAGCCAGAGAAATGACTTAAAGACTAGAAATGGAAAGTAGTCTGTGAGGAACAGTATAAAAGACAATTTCTCTGTACTATATACTATGTCAAGAAAAGTAAAGCATATTGCACAAAGGCTTGAGAGGGTAGGTTGGAACCAGATTCTAAAGATAAAACCAAAGAAGTTACATTTGACCCTATAGTCAATAGGGAGCCACTGGAGTTTATTGAGTAGAGGAGGAATAACACTTGACTTATATTTTAGGAAAATCATTTTGAAAGATTTGTGGAAGATAGTTTAGAGAGAAGGATTTGAGGCAGAAAGGAAACAATTACTTATCTCCAGGTAAGTGAGGATGAGGATCTGAACTAGAATAATGAAGAGAAAAGGGGGAAATGGTATGAATCATAATGTGGAGGTAAAAATGTCAAGGTTTCATTATTGATTGAATATGAGGATTGATTGACAGCAAGGAATTGATAATGAAACCAAAATTTTCACCTGGTTTGTTGAAAGAATGGTGTTTCCCTTTAATAAAATAAAAGAACAGATGTTGGGTGAATTTTAGGCAAAAGTTCTATTTGATGCATTTTAAGTTTGAGATGCCTATGGAACATCTTGATCAATAGGTCTAACAAGAAATTGATAATATTGAGCTGGAGAGATGTGAGGTTTGGATATATAGATAAAAGATTTATGTGCAGAAATATAATAATTAAATCCAAGTGAGCTGATGAGGACAACCAATGAGAAAATGTAGAGAGAGAAGAGATTCAAAAACAGAGCACTGGTGGGGCAGCTAGGTAGCACAGTGAATAGAGCACCAACCCTGAAGTCAGGAGGATCTGAGTTGAAATCTGGTCTCAGACACTTAACATTCCCTAGCTGTGTGACCCTAGGCAAGTCACTTAACCCTAATTGCCTCAGCAAAAAGCAAAAAAACAAAAACAAACAAACAAACAAAAACAGAGCACTGGGAGTATACATCAGGATTAAAGCTCTCACATCAGCCCTGTGAAAGGCAGCTAGGTTGCATTATAGATAGAGGGCCAAGCCTGGAGTCAGGAAGATCTAAATTTAAATCCAACTTCTGACAAACCAACAACTGATCCCAAACAAGTCATTTAACTCTGCCTCAGTTTCCTCATCTATAAAATGAGCTGGAAATGGGGTGATCCAAGACAAATCCAATCTACTTGGAATGGAAAATGCCATCAACTTCCAGAGAAAGAACTATGGAGACTGAATGTGGATCATAGCATAGTGTTTTCACCTTTTTTTACTTGTTTGCTATTTTTTTCTTATGTTTTCCCCTTTAGGTCTTACTTTTCTTGCACAACATGATAAATATAGAAATATGTTTAGAAGATTGTACATATTTAACCTATATTGGACTGTTTGATGTCTTGGAGAGGGAAGGAGGGAGAAAAAATTTAAATGGAAAATCTTACAGAAATGAATGTTGAAAATTATCTTTACATATATTTGGAAAAATAAAATGCTACTAGAAAAAAATGAGCTGGAGAGAGAAATGGCAAATCCTTCAACCATCTTTGCCAAGAAAACCCTAAATGGGGTCACAAAGACTCAGAAAAAAAACTTTTAAATGACTAAATAAAATAGATTATGGACCAGCAAAGAAAATTGAGGATGTGCTCATAAGGGTAAAAGGAAAATGAAGTGAAAAGTATCACAAAAATTCAGAGAATTGAGAATTGTCTATTTGGTGTCCAAAGCCCTATACATTTTGATTCCAGGTTATCTGTCTGAACTCAGTTCATGTCACTTCTCACACAAAATATGCCTTAACAAATCTAGTGTACTTGCTTTTCAACATACATGAACTATTACTGATGCCCTCATTTTCCCACAGGATGGCCCCATGTCTATAATGCTCTCTAATCATTTGAAATCCTTAGATTCTATCAAGGTTAAGTTCAAACATAATTTTATTCAAGAAGCCTTTCCTGACTCCCTCTAATTTTTTTCTTTGTTATTTGCTATTCTTTCATTTTTCAGTCATGTCCTACACTTCATGACCCCAACAAAGTTTTCTTGTCAAAGGTACTGGAGTAGTTTGTCATTTCCTTCTTCAGTTCACTTTATAGATGAGGAAACTCAGGCAAACAGGGTAAGGGACTTGACCAGGGTCACAAAACTAATAAGTGACTGAGGCCAGATTTGAACTGAAGCCTTCCTTACACCAATCCAGGCATTCTATCAAATGGACCGCTTTGCTAACCCAACTCTCATTATTACTTTCTCCTTAATTTCTATGCATTTATTTGCATATAATCTGAATTTATCTGTCATTTTTTTTATTAGGCTCCTTGAGTACAGGGACTTTTTCATGTTTGTCTTTGTAAACTCAGTTTGATAAGTGTTTGGCAAATGTAAAGTGCTTAATAAATATGTATTGATTTATATGTGATTCATATGGAAAGTGGCAAGTGTAAGCAGTGTTCTCTAAATTTGGCACCCTGGGGTAAAGTTCCAATCATTGAATCCTAATAAAGCTTGCTTTTAAGTTTTAATTCTCAGGGAAGTGTGATGTAGAAACTAGCTGTAATGTCCTCAAAAAATGGAAACTCTGTCTTCTACTTATCCCAACAGTTTGTATTATTTCAGATTATTATTATACTAATCTGGAATGCCATTCCCTCTTACACCACCTACTACCCATCCAAAAAAAAAAAAAAAAGCATATAGGGTAGATAGATGGTTGTTAAAGTTATTTAAATTAAGAACATGAAAACAGAAGAATTCAGAATTCAAGATTTCTTTTGCCAGGGATTATAAGCAAGAGAACTGGGGAAAAGATCACCAGAAATAAGTTTTATAACCTGAATGAGGGGTGATAAATTTTAAAACCTGTCTAAGAGGGAGAAGGCTTTCTTGAAGGCTGACCTTGATGCTTTCAGACCATCTGGAAAGAAAATCTAAATGTCTCCCTCAATTTGTTTTATGTTTAGCAAAATTAATGTATATGTAGTAATAACCCAAAGAATATTAGTACATTCTAGTGCAATTACAAACTTAGTTAGATTTCATGATAAATCATGATAATTTATCAAATGACTTTCTTTTTTAAAGAGCTTCTCTTTTCAGTAGTCTGGCATTTAGATGCATTAACAGGTTTTTCTAACATTGCTAAAATGATAGGTTAGGTGTGTGTGTGTGTGTGTGTGTGTGTGTGTGTGTGTATGTGTGTGTGTAATGCTTATTTGCTTGTAACTACATACCAATATGAAAACTAGAAACTAAGAGGAACTAAGGTCAGATAATGTCAATAACAAAAGAAAATTAGAACTCATGTATCTTGTTTCTCAGTGTTGTTTTTCCTACCATATGATTTCTCAATTATATGTGGTATGACATGCAACAATGGTAAACCTTTATGCTTAATTTTTAAATTTGTCAAATTCTTCTGATAATATGATTGCCATCAATCCCTAAAGAGCCTCACTAAATGAGCCTGATTGAAATTATGACCAAGTTTGCATTTCCTTTATGACTTCTTCAGTGCCTAAAACAAAACTTACATGGAATCAATAAGTATTGTGAAGAAGGACAGAAGGAGGAAATGGAGACAAGGAGGAAGCTGTGGAACATTGCCAATTTAACAACACTGAATTTATGGAAAAATAATTCTTCTGTGTCAGTGGACACAGGAAAATAATGGATAAATAGTGTACCTGCAAAGAAATTCTTCATGGTATAAAAGAAAAATGAGTGAGTTTGTAATTAAAAAAATAACTTCAACTTGAATGTATTATGATCTTGGACAAATCATACAGTTTTAAATAGTATTATCTAGTAGCCTCGGAAGTGTGGTATAATAGAAAGAACACAGGATGTGAAATGCGAAAATCTAAATTGGAATTACAGCTTTGCTTCCATAGTAGCCATGTGACCTTGAGCCTGGTTACATGGGCCAGGATCTGGACCTCTTCCTTTTAAAAGATGAGGGTAGACTAGACAGGTATCTTTCAGTTTTGAATATTATGAATTACACACACACCCCCCCATCCAGGTTGATTAAATGCTAGCTGTAGCTATAGATCTAAAACTTTAACAAGTAGGAAATATATAGATGGTACCATTTTTAGGCACATTATCAATGATATCATTTTCAAATTAGGATAGTAATGGAACTAATATAGATACACAAATAAACTGATAGGTTTATATAAAGGGATGTTTGTGTGTGTTTATATATATGTAATGATATAGATGTAGATATTTATATATATGTGTGTGTGTATATACAAAATATATATATTTATATGCATATACCTTTATACATATTCACATGTATTTGAAATTTAAATATTTTAATTATTAAATATACTAATAATTTTATCAATAATAATAGTAATTTATATTTATTAAATACTTAATATATGTGATTTTATTTGATCTCCATGGGTACCCTGTTTAGGATCTATAGTTATTAGTACTAATTTCCATTAATAGATAAGTAAACTGAAGTTTAAGAAGTTGTAACAACCATGCTCCTTCAGGTAGTAAAAATCTAAAGCAGTAATATGAATCTGTTTCTTGATTCCAAGTCCAGATATATCAAACTGACTCAAATCACATGTGAAAAAAGTTTATTGATATAATTAAACAAAAGACTGGATACAGAGCATGTTATTAATTTTAAATATATTCTTTCTTAATTCCATTATTTTTTCCTTCCTTCAATCTATGTATTTACTTTCATTTTTCCATAGTGTTCATCCAATTCAATTAAATTTGATTCAAATCAAAGGATCCCAATTCAGCATATATTTATCAAGTAATTTTCATGTGTTAAAAAAAAAAAAACATTTATCATTCCAGGGTCTGGATATTCAAAAATAGATAGCAAAGCCTCCCACTGAAACAGTGGTTGGGAACAGACTTGTGTTCTCCATCATTATCATCCTATCACAGACACTTGGAAAATGAGTTTTGTTCTTATGAGTGAGACATAGCACTATCATTCTGCTTGCTTTCTATCTGTCATCTTTCTTTATTACCTACAGACATCTCTGTTTATATAGTTTCAAGGGGTGGGATAGGTATTGAGAAAAAGTAGTTTTTCTTGGATATGCTCATTTGTATAATTGCACTCTTCTACAGTAGTCCTTGTGACAGTTTATTCATATGACTATATGTGCAACATATAATCTCATTCACAGTCTATGTCCTCAGGTGAAAACTGCTACCTCAGTTTCTAGGATATCCCATTGATGTCTCCTCTAAAACTAAAGCTCATAAGACTCTCCCTAAAGTGTTTCCATCTAACAATTTGCAGGTAGATACAATAAGTTATTAAAATGATGGAGCAAGAAGAGTAGTAAGTATAAAAAATTCCTCCATTAAATCTGGGATACACTCTCCCACAGTTATACACAGGATCTCTGGGAAGACTGAGAACAAAATGAGTGAATAATGATCATGATGAATACATACAAAGAACATATGTTTCTAAGGCACTCACAAGTCCAGAAGTATGGGAGCTTGATGTCATTTTTTTTTTCTAAGTGGAGTCCTCTTTGGGCACAGAATTAAGCTTAAATCTACTGTGGCTACTAACATATTTTCCTTTTTAATATAAAATGAGAATTATTTTAAAATGAATTAACTAATTTTTTCACAAGAGGAAAATAAACAAAAATGAAATGAATTGATTTTCTGATTGCTCTTTCTTACTGCCAAGTAACTGCTGTTCAATCTGGAACTGTGGTATATAATATAGTTCTGGGATGACTAATGGATTTAGTGAATTTGATGGACAGGATTAATTATTCAAGCATTAGAACTTAATGACCACCTTCCTAAGTTCAGGGAGATATGCCCAAGTTAAGCAAAATCTCTCTGGAATTAATTCTGAAAGATCCCAAACTATTAACAGGCTGTCCCAGTTTTTTGAGAAATGTTCTCCAACAGAGAAGCAAATTCTTAATTAAAAATGGGAAATACCTGATAAGTTGAGACAATATGTGTTTTCTGAAAAGCAAGCATTTAATAGAATGAAGCAGCTACCTGCCTTTTTCCCCCCAATTATCATAATTTGGTTACTTTGCATTCTTTCTGTTAGAAAATAATTTAAATATCAATAGTACTCATCAATCCACATAGAAATATCTTGAGAAATGACCAAACATACCTTGTATTCTATCATTCGCTTTCCAGAAACCATGAAAAGGTAAGATGCTACAAGTATTCTTTTCAACAGATTCAACCTGGAACTCTAGAAAGGATGTTATCTAAAAGCAGGGCAAACAGACCCAGGTGGGGATAGGAGGAGAGGAGGAAGAAACTTTATCCTTCACAAAACAAAGGTATTTGTAATCTGGATTCCTTGAGTTTTGTTTCTTACTTTGGCTGTTTTCAAGCACCAAACATGAAAATAAAAAAATAAAGCAAGTTTCCAGAAGTCTTGGCACTTGTCCATATAATTTCTCTTATTTTCTTAAACATATATTGTCTCAGTTTATCAGGTATTTCCGATTTTTAATTAAGAATCTGTTTCTCTGTTGGAAACAGTCTTTCTTGGGTAAATCATTTCTGTCCTCTGGACCTCAGTTTTGCTTCTGCAAAGAAAGGAGTTAAATTGGGTGATTTAAGATTCCTTTCCAAGCCTTGCATTAGGTTGATTATATACTCCATTTAATTTGAGATTGCCATATGGTAAGCACACAAGTCATCATTTTGAGGTTTATTTTCCATTCAATTATACCTATAATCCTAATCATCACTACAAATATATAGTTCTGAATCGGACCTCTTAATGATTTTTGTTTCTGTTCAAATTAAATTGTTGATCTGCATTTGATTTTGAAACTTTTCATGGCTGATTCATGGTTCATGTTCTAACCAGTTTGTGAGAAAGGCATCCTTGTAATGAGATATGAACCTAATGAAGTTAAAACTAAGTGAAAAATCCAGAAAGAAGTCTAAACTTCTGTCTTTTACTGTTATTCATATTGTTACACCATATGTAGCTATCCTCAGGTTTCTATCTTTCTCTAATGGGATAATATTTACCTGCTACTCCCTAACAACCAAATGAAAGTAAGCTTCATGCTGTCCTTGAAATTATACTAAAAGTATATAAGGTTTAGAAAGGGAAGGCAATGGCAAGAGCCCTGGCTTGAGACTTAGGGAATAGAATCCAGGCCTACCTGGAGCTGTGAAATGGATTGTGCCAACTGTCTGGGTAGAAGTGCTAGTTACAACTCTGATTATACTTCTGTCCATTCCCTACTATCCATTTTTCTTTTCTTTTTCCTTCTTTCTCTTTCTTCTTCCTTTCTTTTTAAAAATATTCTTACCCTTTCTCTTTTCTCATTACCTTAGAACAGAATAAGAATGAATAGCTTTGTCAGAAAAATATAAGTGAAAGATCAATGAATTCTTTTTTGAGGTATTTACATTTTAATGTAAATCTATGGAAATATAATTATTCTATTTTGGTGAGAGATTAGGGCTCTTGTCTTGTGTCTGTTACTAATTGGGTGACCATGAGCAAAACATTTCTCCTCTTTTCATTTTCTTTGTCTCTACAATGTAGGAGTTGAATTTGATCATGTTAGGTTCCTTCTCAAATTCCTCTGTTTTCCTGATATTTTTGCATTCATAACTCATGCCAGTCACTAGAATCTCTTCAAAAGATCAACTTTGTGGGAAAAGGAAGAAAGATCTTCCTTCTCTCTTTTCTAGTCTCAAGTCATACCATAGCTATTTGCCTTGTTCCCAGGCATTCTTCCCCCACTTTTTAATCCTTCTTACCTCACTTCTTAACTGCTCCAATCATCCACTCCAGTCCATTTAGAAACTAGTTCTCATGGAACAATGGATGGCTAGGAAAAGCATACTTATAAGGTGACTATCCTCTTACATCCATTTGTTCCTTGTCAAGATCTTATGAGGACCTTCCTTCCAATATCTTTTTTCCTTTTTTTACTTTCCAACTGGAGGCAACTCTCTCTCCATTTTCACCTCTAAAGGAGAGAACCAAAGCCCCAACTTACTCTTGTATCAATTCAGAACTTGCCAATGACTAAGGGCTAGCCCTTTCTAGGCTCCCAGTTATAAAATGGATGTAACCACTCACGTCCAGTGAATGAACAGGATGTCAGCAACTGTTAAGTCCTTTAGTAAAATGGAGAACTATTTATTAGGTTTATCCACTTTCCTGCTCATAACACACCAAGAAACATATGGCCTCACCATCTGTCCTACTAGTATACTTTTCAAACCACTAGTACTTAATATCTGTGATATGCTAACCCCTGTAGATCCCTAGGTATTACCAGCTAACTATAATATTCCCTAAAGACCACTAAACGTCTCTATTCAGTTAAGTCCCACAAATTTGTTATCTTCCAAAAATTAGAATATGAACTTCTTAAAAACAGGGACTCTCACTTTGATATATCTGTAGCACTTCAAACAGTACTTGGTGCCATAGTAAACACTTAAATATCATTTGTTTCTTCATCTTTCCCTGGATATTGTAAGGTCAGTGATATTCAGCTCAGCCAATTGGACAAGGGACAGTTTTTATGCCTCCTTCTCAATACAAATGTATTCACAGTTTTGGTCCTTCTCAGCCTCCTCCAATAACTGAATGTATCCAAAATCGACAATTATAATCCCATAAAGCAATATTAAGTTCATTAAAGATTCAATCTAGAAATCTTCTTCCATATTATCCATGACAATCTAACACTGCCAAACATCCCTTCTAAGGGAGTAGTTAAAAGATGGCATGTCAGTATCTGACATCATGAAGAATTTAAGCTATGGAGGCAAAATGGCTACAAAAGGGAAAGGTGATGATGAAAAGAACTTTGGATCTAGAAACTTGGCTTCTTATACTGATTCTGTCCTTTATTTAGCTCTGTGGTCAAGTCAAGTTGCTTCATCTCTTCAGGCCTCAGTTTCCACACCTATAATATGGGGCTAGTTGTTTTTGTACTCCTTGATTTACAGAGTTATTGAAAGGAAAAGTAGCATGTAAATAAATGAGCATTATGATCCATGCTACTGCTAGAAGAGATGTAATTGACTAATCTATGTCTTATAGAGAGTGTATATCCCTTAGGATGCTTTTGTTTTTCCTATCAAAAAATCTGATTCCTTGCAAATGTAATGTCGAGCTATAGTAAAGGGCAGAGTAAGGGGCTCCCATTCTCAAGCATGGGGAAATGCTATGTCTTACATAGCTTATGAAATAGCAGTTTGGCTAGAGCATTCTGAAGCTAAATTGATCCATATGATTGGAATATTGCCCAGGCCTTTAGCTGAAAGGGAAAAAATGGGATCATTTTGTAATTAACATTATCAATATCATAAGACATTGTGAATGCTAGTTGGGTTTGACATAGGAAGTGATGTAATAATGGACCACTTACTGCTCCTGTCCCTTGAACAGGAAATATTTTCCTTGAGGAATAGAATACATGAAAACTGCAGATTGTATTTTAATATTAACCAGATTTCTACATTAAACATGATTTCCGAGAATAATTTGATTTTTCTTTTTTTCCCCCTCTCTTTACCCTACCTCATTCTTGCCAAATGATCAAAACTGCATTCAACTGTGGGCAGCTCCTGGAACAGTCCCAGAGCTGCCTGCAATTTAAATGTCAGACTGCCTTGTGAAACTTCAGTGAATCTCACTCACCAATATTGCTCCCCTGCCAATCTTCATTTTCTTTTGAAGTATCTAGATTGCTACAAATCTTTCTCTGGTTCCTTTGATTATCTTGGGACTAGGGAATTTACAATAGTTCTTTTTCTTTACTGTGTTTATGACACCCAAATAGGACCAAACTCTCCAAATAAATCAACAAAATCCTTTAAAAATCACAAACTTGTTGGATAAGCTAATTCATAATAGTGAACAGTGGGTTTCTAGATCTTGAGAAGTAGCAGAAATCTACAGACCTTTGTAACTAACAAGTCATTTAATTGCTCAAACTTGCATACCCCCAGTGGACAACCACTCCAGGATTCTGAGTTCCCCAAAATGGCCTCTCACAGCATAGATTTGACAGCAGTGACTACCCCTGATTGGTTAATAGCATCACTTCAAGAAATATTTCCATTTTATGCTATTTTCTCTGGCAGCTAGTAAAATAGAAAATTTTAAAGTATTTAACCATGGCTATGGGGCCACAGGGAAAGTACAGAGAGCCATAAGAAGTCTTACTTTAGTTTTTTTTTTTTTTAATTTTCTTATTTATGAGCATATAAGAATGATGTGTTAATACATTATGAAGAATGAGCAGATATGCACAGTTAGAGTTGCAATGAAATAATTATTACAATAAAGATAATGTTACACTTTTTGATGGTATACAATTGTTGCTATCCTTAATATACTGCTCGGTATAGTATCCTGTACTAAGTCCTAAGAGGAAAGGCAAGCAAGTTCAACAAATACTAAGTATCTTCTATGTTCTTATAACTGGGCTAAGAGATGGGGTTATAAAGTCAAGAAAAAACAACAAACACAGTCCCTGATCTCAAGGAACTTGGTGCAATGAGGGAGAGAATATTGTCTCCAAAACACACATACACAACATTGTATAAATAAAATGTATATAGAATGTGGACAAAAATTTAAAAAAAGAGTGTTCCCTATAATTTTGCATAAATAATAATAGTAAAAACTAATCTTTGTGTAGTTTTTCATTTGCACATACACATATAATCTTATTTGATCCAAATAATACTAAATGCTACTGTTCCAATTTTCTGGATGAAAACATTGAAATTTAGAGAGATTGTGACATACCCATGCTCATAAAACCAGTAAATGTGAGAGGTGGTCTTCCTTACTCCAAACCTAGTTCTAATTGCCATGCTCTGTGTATGGCTAGGGGTCTCTCTCAAGACTGTATTCTTACTCTAGGAGAATTCAAATTATTCCCTATTCTTGTATTTTAAGAACCCAAAGCTAACAAGTAGATGTACTGAGAGTTTATAGAAAATACAGAATGAGATCCCAAGGGGTGCTGTCCTACAGCAGGAGGGGTTCTATTCTTTAATATGTTTGACTTTTTCCTACTGGTTTTGCATAAGGCCTAGTGATTTAGGTATAGGATTGGAAGGCAATGAAACCCTTGTGAACTATGAAATTTAATAAAAATCAATTTACTCACAATAAAATTAAAAGAATGAAAGGATTTTCACTAAAAAGACACATTGTCTTTTTTCCCCATCCCTATCCCACTCACTAGGGCAGCAATCCTGGGGGAAGAAAGTCATAGACCATCACTCATAGAGTGAAACTTTAACAATGCTACCTTCCCATAGGCTGTGTTCTTTATGTCTTAGTCTTAGCTCCTTCTCTATGATATTACCTCTAATTAACCAATATATAATAAAAATAGTAATAATAACAATAACATTTCTCTAGCTCTTACTATGTACCAAGCTCTGTGCAAAATGCTGTTCATTTGATTCTTCCAACAATCTTGGGAAATAAATACTATTATTATGCCAATTTTAGAGGCTACTAGATCAGGTTCCCTGAATAGTAAGACCTGAGATCAATTACAGTCTCAGACACTAACTAATTGTGGAAGTCTGGACAAGTTACTTAACTTCTATTTACCTTAATCCACTAGAGGAAGAAATAGCAAACAATTCTAGTATCTTTATCAAAAAGCAAACAACAAACAACAAAAAAAGAAAATATAGGCAGTATAGTCCATGGAGTCACTAAGAGTCATACATGAATGAACAACAATTATCCCTGTTTTACAAATGAGGTGCCCAGGGTCACATAACTAGTAGATGTCCAAGGCCAAATTTGAACTCAGGTTAACCTGGTGTTTCCTCCACTGTGCTATATAACTGCCACTATATATCTTGTTTGCATAATATTTTCTGCTTTTGACTGTGAGCTCCCTAAGGGCTTAAGTACTTTACTATAATTTCTGGGACACAGTGATACTTAGTCAATACTTAACTGATTTTTATATTCATGTATCACTAGACATATGCAATGGAAAAAAAAAACCCTGAACTTGGAGTCAACAAGAACTGAGTTCAGTTTTGGCCTCAAATACTAAATGTATGACCATAGATAAATTATTTAATTGGTATGCTTCAGTTTCTCCATTGGGGATTACATCTAATTTTGAAGTTGTGGTGAGAATAAAATGAAATAATATTTATAAAGAACTTTATAAACCTTTTAAAAATTTACTTATTTTTAACACACATTGCTTTATAAATCATGTAGGAAGAGAAAAATCAGAGCAAAAGGGAAAAACCATGGGAGAGATTAAAAAAAAGAAATGAACATAAGATATGTTTATTTACATTCAGTTCCCTAGTTCTTTTTCTGAATGCAGGAGGCATTTTCTGTCCAAAGCTATTGGGATTGTTTTAGATCACTGAACCACTGAGAAGAACCAAATCTTTCATAATTGATCATTGCACATTCTTGCTGTTATTGTGTACAATGTGTTTCTAGTCTTGCTTGTTTCACTCAGCATCAGTTCATGTGAAACTTTCCAAGTTTTTCTAAAATCAGCTTGTTTGTCACGTTTTAATAGAACAGTAATATTTCATTACCTTCATATACCATAACTTATTAAGTCATTCCCCAATTGACAAGCATCTACTCATTATTCATTTTTTTACTGCCACAAACAGAGTTGTTACAAACATTTTTTTCACATGTGGGTCCTTTTCCCTCCTTTATGATTTCCTTGAGATACAGACCCAGGATTGACACTGCTAGGTCAATGAGGAATGCACAGATTTATAAGCCTTTGGGCATAGTTCTAGATAGTTCTCCAGAATGGTTGGATCACTTCATAACTCCACCAGTAATGTAGTAGGGTTCTAGTTTTCCTACATTCCCTCCAATATTCATATTATCTTTTCCTATCATCTTAGTCAATCTGAGGTGTGAGATGGTACCTCAGAGTTATTTTAATTTGCATTTCTCCAATCAATAGTGATTTAGAGCATTTTTCATATAATTATAAATGACTTTAATTTTGTCATCTGAAAATTGTCTGTTAGTATTCTTTGACCATTTATCAACTGATGAATGACTTACATTCTTATGCATTTTACATGATTCTTTATATATTTTAGAAATGAGACCTTAATTAGAAATAGTAGCTATAAAGATTTTTTCCCAGCTCTGTACTTCCCTTTTTATCTTGTTTCTGTTGGTTTTGTTTGTGCAAAAACTTTTTAATTTAATATAATCAAAGTTGTCCATTTTATCTTTCATAATGTTCTCTAGTTCTTCTTTGGGCATAAATTTCTCCCTTCTTCAAAGATCTGATAGGCAAATTGTCCTTTGTTCTCCTAATTTGTTTATGGTATCATCCTTTATGCCCAAATCATGTATCCATTTTGACCTTATTTTGGTATGGGGTATGAGATGTAGGTCCATGCCGAGTTTATGATATATTACTTTCCACTTTCCCCAGCAATTTTTGTCATATAATGAGTTTTTATTCTGGAAGCTAGAGTTTGTGAGTTTATCAAATACTAGATTCTTATAGATCTTGATTATTGAGTCATGTGTATCTAATCTATTCCACTGATCCACCATTCTATTTCTTAGTCAGTACCAAATGGTTTTGATGATTGCTGCTTTATAATATAGTTTTAGACTATTTTTATAGTCTAAATATATTTATAATATATTTAGACTATAATATATTTAGACTAAATTCTCTTTTCAAAGCAGAATAGACCTGAATTGATGAATAGAGACCTATTTTTTCCTTACCTTTCATCTTCCAAGGGTGACATTATGGTAGACTGAGTGATGTGATAGAAGGGAAGATCTCTTGACCAAAAAAACTCCACTCTCCAAATACCTGGACCTTTTTTCAGTTAAAGGTTGATTTGGATTATTTACCCCTTCTTTGAGCAACTATTTATTGAGCTTTTTTGATACCTGAGATACATTGTTTTACATAATGTACAAAGATATATGTCATACTTCCTGTCATCCTGTCATCACGAAGCTTATAGCCCAATAGTGGAAAGAATACACATTCACAATGTAAGACAACTTGTGACGAATGTCATTAGTAGTATATACTATGTGCAATAAGAGTCCAGATGTTGAGAGATCACTTCCAGCTGTGGTAATCAGGAGAGGCATCAATAGAACATCTGCTGGTTTCCTGGGGTTATATATGTGGAACATAACAGAGAATTCAAATCTCAGGACTTGTCAAACCCGATATTCTTTGATAAATAAATGTTGGAAGGAAAGTCAAAGGAAATTTAGAAGCATTGTAAAGTATTATGAAATCCTGGACAAGAAATGGAACACCTTAATGGGGGAGGGATGCCATTATAATCAATATGTGCATCATAGGGGCTTTAGAAAAGAAACAAAGATACTGACTGACTGGTTAGCTAAGTTTCTGAGAGTAGGATTCTGATTTCTGGATTAAGACACTTGGATAGGAATGAAATGCATCTACAAAGGGCTGGAGACTTATCTATCTAACTATCTATCACCTGTCAATCTGTCTGCCTATATAGAAACATATGCAGTTCAACAAACATTTATTTGGTGTATACAATGTGCCAGGTGACTTCCAAGATGAAGTTTTCTGGGGAAAAGAAGAATACTAAGATTTCCTAATTTTCTTTTTTTTTTTATTAAAGCTTTTTATTTGTATAACATATGTATGGGTAGTTCCCCAGGATTGATCTTTACAAAGCATTCCACTACAAAATTTACCCCCCAGTTCCCTCCCCTCCCCTAAATGGCAGGAAGTCCATGACATGTTAATAATGTTGAATTACTTGACAAGTTATGCAAGAAAAATCCTATCTACAAGAAAAAAAGAAAATCAGAGAAAGGCAACACAATGCAAGCAAATATCAATAGAGATCATGAATATGTTATGTTGTGTTCCATATTTCATATCCCTCTCTCTAGGTGTATATAGTTTTCCTCAGTGAACAACTGGAACTGGTTTGAGACAATTCTTTGTTTCAGAGAGCCATGTCCATCAGAATTGATCATCATGTAATACTGTTGTTGCTGTGTATGATGATCTCCTGGTTCTGCTCATTTCACTCAGCATCAGTTCATGCAAGTCTCTCCAGGCCTCTCTGAAATCGTCCTGCTGGTCATTTCTTACAAAACAATAATATTCCACAACATTCATATACCATAATTTATTCAGCCACTCTCCAATTGATGGGCATCCATTCAGTTTCCAATTTCTAGCCAGTACAAAAAGGGCTGCCACAAACATTCTTGCACATGTGGGGCCGTTTCCCTCTTCTAAGATCTCTTTGGGATATAGGCCCAGTACAAACACTGCTGGGTCAAAGGGTATGCACAGTTTGATAACTTTTTGAGCATAGCTCCAAATTGCTCTCCAGAATGGTTGGATCGTTCACAGTTCCACCAACAATGTATTAGTGTCCCAGTTTTCCCACATCCCCTCCAACATTCATCGTTATCTTTTCCTGTCATTTTAGCCAATCTGACAGGTGTGTAGTTGTACCTCAGGGTTGTCTTAATTTGCATTTCTCTGATCAATAGTGATTTGGAGCAACTTTTCATATGACTACAGATGGTTTTAATTTCATCATCTGAAAATTGTCTGTTCATATCCCTTGACCACTTATCTATTGAAGAGTGGCTTGAATTCTTATATATATGAGACAATTCTCTATATATTTTAGAAATGAGGCCTATATCAGAACCATTAAATGTAAAGATGATTTCCCAATTTGATGCTTCCCTCCTAATCTTGTCTGCATTAGTTTTATTTGTACAGAAACTTTTTAACTTAATATAATCAAAATTATCTATCTGGTGTTCAAATAGGAGTTCCAGATCTTCTTTGGACATAAATTTATTCCTTCTCCACAGGTCTGAGAAGTAAACTATATTACGTTCCTCTAATTTGTTTACAAAATCACTCTTTATATCCAGATCATGAACCCATTTAGATCTTATTTTGGTATGTGGTGTTAGGTATGGGTCAAGCCCTAATTTCTTCCACACTAGTTTCCAATTTTCCCAGCAGTTTTTGCCGAATAGTGAGTACTTATCCCAAAAACTGGGGTCTTTGGGTTTATCAAACACTAAATTGTTAAGGTTATTGCCTAGATTGTCCTGATAACCTATCCTGTACCACTGATCGACTGCTCTATTCCTTAGCCAGTACCAAACGGTTTTGATGACCGCTGTTTTATAATATAGTTTTAGATCTGGTACAGCAAGGCCACCTTCATCTGCCTTTTTTTTCATTAATCCCCTTGAAATACTTGACCTTTTGTTCTTCCAAATGAAGTTTGCTACTATTTTTTCTAGATTTGTAAAATAATTTCTTGGGAGTTTGATTGGTATGGCACTAAATAAGTAGATTAGTTTGGGTAGTATTGTCATTTTTATTATGTTCGCTCTGCCTACCCATGAGCACTTAATGTTTTTCCAATTGATTAGGTCTGATTTTATTTGTATGGAAAGTGTTTTGTAGTTTAGTTCATATAGTTTCTGACTTTTCCTTGGCAGATAGATTCCCAAATATTTTATCCTATCATCTGCTATTTGAAATGGAATTTCTTTTTGTATCTCTTGCTGCTGAACTTTGTTGGTAATATATAAAAATGCTGATGATTTATGTGGATTAATTTTGAATCCTGCCACTTTGCTAAAGTTGTGAATTGTTTCTAGTAGTTTTTTAGTTGAGTCTCTAGGGTTCTCTAAGTATACCATCATGTCATCTGCAAAGAGTGATAATTTGGTTTCTTCATTACCTACTCTGATTCCTTTTATCTCTTTTTCTTCTCTTATTGCCAAAGCTAACATTTCTAATACAATATTAAATAGTAATAGTGACAGTGGGCAGCCTTGTTTCACTCCTAATCTGATTGGGAATGGTTTTATTTGTCTCCATTACATATGATGCTTGCTGATGGTTTTAAATAGATGCTACTGATCATTTTAAGGAAAAGCCCATTTATTCCTATACTCTCTAGTGTTTTTAATAGGAATGGGTGTTGGATTTTATCAAATGCTTTTTCTGCATCTATTGAGATAGTCATATGGTTTTTGTTAGTTTGGTTATTAATATAATTAATTATGCTGGTAGTTTTCCTGATATTGAACCAGCCCTGCATCCCTGGTATAAATCCTACTTGGTCATAGTGTACTATCCTGGGGATGACTTTCTGTAATCTCATTGCTAATATCTTATTTAAAATTTTTGCATCAATATTCATTAAGGAAATTGGTCTATAGTTTTCTTTCTCTGTTTTCACCCTACCTGGTTTAGCTATCAGCACCATATCAGTCTCATAGAAGGAATTTGGCAGTATACCTTATGTCCCTATTTTCTCAAATAGTTTGTATAGTATTGGAATTAATTGTTCTTTGAATGCTTGGTAGAATTCACATATAAATCCATCTGGCCCTGGAGATTTTTTCTTAGGGAGTTGGTTAATAGCTTGTTCTATTTCTTTTTCTAATATGGGGCTATTTAAATAATTTATATCCTCTTCTGTTAACCTGGGCAATCTCTATTTTTGTAGATATTCCTCCATTTCATTTAGATTATCAAACTTACTGGCATAAAGTTGGGCAAAGTAACTCCTAATTATTGCTCTAATTTCCTCTTCATTGGAGGAAAGTTCTCCCTTATCATTCTTGAGACTAACAATTTGATTTTCCTCTTTCCTTTTCCTTATCAAATTAACTAAAGGCTTGTCTATTTTGTTGGTTTTTTCATAGAACCAACTCTTAGTTTTATTTGTTAATTCAATGGTTTTCTTATTTTCAATTTTATTAATTTCTCCTTTTACTTTTAGAATTTCCAATTTGGTATTTAATTGAGGGTTTTAAATTTGTTATTTTTCTAGTTTTTTTAATAATAAGCCCAATTCGTTGATCTTTTCTTTCTCTATTTTATGCAAGCAAGCATGTAGAGATATAAAATTGCCCCTTATAACCGCTTTGGCCGTATCCCACAAATTTTGGTATGTTGTCTCCTTATTGTTATTCTCCTGGATGAAATTATTGCTTGTGTCTATGATTTGCTCTTTCACCCATTCATTCTTCAGGATTAGATTATTTAATTTCCACTTAACTTTTGGTTTATTTTCTCCTGGCCTTATATTGCATGTGATTTTTATTGCATCATGATCTGAAAAAGATGCATTTACTATTTCTGCCTTTCTGCATTTGATTTTGAGGTTTTTCTGCCCTAACACATGGTCAATTTTTGTATAGGTTCCATGGACTGCTGAGAAAAAAGTAAACTCCCTACTGTCTCCATTCAACTTTCTCCATAAATCTATCATACCTAACTTTTCTAACAATTGGTTTATCTCCCTAGTTTCTTTCTTGTTTATTTTGTGGTTTGATTTATCTAATTCTGAGAGAGCAAGGTTGAGATCCCCCACTAGTATAGTTTGGCTGTCTATTTCCTCTTGCATCTCTCTTAATTTCTCCCCTAGGAATTTGGATGCTATTGCACTTGGTGTGTATATATTTAGTATAGATATTGCTACATTATCTATGGTACCCTTTAATAAAATATAGTTTCCTTCCTTATCTCTTTTGATTAGATCTATCTTAGCTTTTACTTGATCTGAGATAAGGATTGCTACCCCTGCTTTTTTTTGTTCACCTGAAGCATAATAGGTTCTGCTCCAGCCTTTTACCTTCATCCTATATGTGTCACTATGTTTTAGATGTGTTTCTTGTAGACAACATATTGTGGGATTCTGATTTTTAATCCAATCTGATATCTGCTTCCGCTTTATGGGAAAGTTCATCCCATTCACATTCACAGTTAGAATAACTAATTCTTTATTTCCTGCCATCTTATTTACCCAAGTTATGTTTTCCCCTTTCCTTTCCCCTTTCTCCCTTCCCCCCTTCTCAGTAATTTGCTTTTGATGACCCCCTCCCCCCAAAAATACTCCACCCTTTAGGTCCCCTCCCCCTGTTTTTACTCCTTTCCCCTGATTCTTCTATTTTCCCTTCTATTAGTTTATCCCTTTCTTTTCCTCCTTTCCCTCCCACTTCCCTCTAGCAACAGGCAAGTTTCTATGTGAAAATCAAGTGTCTGATATACACTTTTAGAGCCCAACTTGATGAGAGTAGGATTTACACAATGCTCATCTCCCTTCCCTCTTTCTCTCAATTATACTAGGTTTTCTTTGCCTCTTCAAGAGATTTTACCTTGTTTTTACCTCCTTTTTTTTTAGATCTTATTTTACCACTTTTTCCCTCTTTTCCCCAGTATGAAAACCTTTCCCCCTCTAGTTCTCTTTTTCATATTATCAAAGTAATATCTAGTTCATTATACCCCCAACTTTAAGTATCCCCCTAGTAAAAATAAAGTTCTCAAGAGTCTTTTCCTTTTTACCTTTTTATGCATCTCTTGAGTTCTGTGTTTGGATGTCGAATTTTTTGTTCAGATCTGGTCTTTTCATTAGAAATAGGTGAAATTCACCTATATCATTGAATGACCATCTTCTTCCCTGGAGGATAATGCTCATTCTAGCTGGATAGGTTATTCTTGGCTGTAATCCAAGTTCCTTTGCCCTTCGGAATATCTGGTTCCAGGCCATTCGATCCTTCAATGTGGAGGCTGACAGATCGTGTGTGATTCTAATTATTGATCCTTGGTATTTGAATTGTTTCTTTCTAGTTGCAAGCAGAATCTTTTCCTTGGTGCTATAGTCTTGAAATTTAGCCACAATATTCCTTGGGGTTTTAATTTTGGGGTCTCTTTCAGGAGGTCATCGGTGAATTCTTTCAATGGTGATTTTGCCCTTTGATTCTACAATCTCAGGGCAGTTTTCTTTCAGGATTTCCTGGAAGATGGCGTTTAGATTCTTTTTTTCATCATGGCTTTCAGGAAGTCCAATAATCCTTAGATTGTCTCTCCTAGATCTATTTTCCAAGTCAGTTGTTTTTCCTAGGAGATATTTCATATTTTCTTCTATTTTTTCATTTTTTTGTTTTTGTTTGACTGATTCTTAAGTCTTATTGAGTCATTCACTTGCATTTGTTCAATTCTTATTTTTAAAGTGTTGTTTTCTTCAGTTACCTTTTTTTTTTTTTTTTTTTGCTTTTTGCTGAGGCAATTGGGGTTAAGTGACTTGCCCAGGGTCACACAGCTAGGAAGTGTCTGAGACCAGATTTGAACTCAGGTCTTCCTGACTTCAGGGCTGGTGCTTCAGTTACCTTTTAAAGCTCTTTTTCTAACTGGCCAATTTGTTCATTGCACTCTTTTTCCACTTCACTAATTTTATTTTTCAATAAATTGGTGTCTTTATCATATCTCTTTTGGAGGGCTTCTTGCACTGACCAGTTTATTTTCCCATTTATCCTCCAACTCTCTTTTGAGATTCTGTATGCAATCTTCCAGAAAGGCCTTTTGAAAGGGGGACCAGTGATGGTCCTTAATAACATCCTCTGAAGTTTTGTCTAAAGGAACCTCAGAATCTGGGGTCAGCCCTTCTCTGTCTCGATAAAAGCTGTCTATGGTGAGAGCTCTCTTTTGCCTCTTCATTTTTTTTTTTTTTTTTTAAACAGCGTGTATATCTCTTTAAGGTTTGGAAAAACCTTGGCTAAAGCTCCTTGCCCTGGGGCAATTTGGTGAATTACTTTAAGGTGCTGGGCCGGTGGGGGCTAGGACTAAGTTGGAATTACTCCTTAAACAAGGCAAGTCTGCCAGAACACCTGCCCCCAATCCGGGCAGAGTGTCCCGAGTGCCTCAGATAAACTCCAGTCATTTGGAGTTTGGAGTTTGGCGTTTTTGCCACAATGAGCTGAGCTGAGTCCCACCCTCACTTCCGGCCTACACCACTCTTTATCCCTCTGTCCGAGATAGACAAACCTGATGTGAAGTTATTCAGAGGTATCAGCAAGCAGTATCCAAGTATTTCTAAATTTGTTGACTTGAAGATCAGTTCAGAGGCTTATTTTATTGTTGGTTTGAGAGAAGATCGGAGGAGACGCAGAGAGTCACGTTTTCACTCCGCCATCTTGGCTCCCCGGGTCCTACTTCTTCAGATTTCCTAATTTTCTAAGAGAATATGGTGATGTACTTCAAATCCAAGAAGTACCGCTCCTTGGGAGTAGGGGGGAAATATATGTATGTATGCACACATTTATGACTGTTTGGACATAGATACGTAAACATTTTGAAAATACTTTTCCTACATTGCTAGTAACCATATATGTGTGTGTTATATATCCATATATAAAAATATATGCATGCCTGAGAATATTACCTATAACTATGTGTGCATAGATATAGATATACACATACCCATCTTCATTACCAAATTAGATAAAATTTATAAGCATCTTCAGTCTCACAAATCTCAACAGTTCTTATATATTCACATATGTACATTTATGCACATACATATGCATAAATACATATTTTTGTGTATGTATGTTATATATTACCATCAGTCTTATAAATCTACTCAACAGTGTTTACCTATATGTATGTATACATATCTGCACATGCATATATATATATATAAACATACATTTGTGGATGGGTGGGTGGGTGGGGTTAGTTTGGTGGATATGCAGGTACATGCGTTGATAGGAACTGGATCTGTGATTTCTTTGGTCTAGACAATTCTCAAGTAAGAAAATTATTTCTGCTAATGAAGTTTCTTCGAATTGTATAATCTTAGTGAGTTACCTTGGTCACTGAGAGGTGATATGATGAGTACAAGGTTTGTCAGCCAGTATATGTCAAAAATGGGACTTGAAACTAAGTCATTCTCATTTCAAGCATAACTCTCTCTGTCTTTTGATTTCTTTCTGTCCCTTCCTCTATCTTTGTGAGTCTCTATCTTTTACACACACACACACACACACACACACACACACACACACACACACACACTTCCTTAATATATTCTAACTCTAGTCTACTACCCATCTTCACTATAGTCTAAGGCCCAATCTCACAAGCAAAATCATGATTTCAGAAACTTCTTAACAATGCTCACATGTTGTTCTGTAGCCCCTGAATTCAATTGGATTAGTGATTATAACATAACATATATGCATATATAGTCAACCACCAGTTAGCTACCAGGCAATTCATAGTGCCTGAGGCAACAAGACTTAGGTGTGGCAAAAAGATTACAATTATTCTCTTGCATCAGAGGACAGATCCAGCACCAATGACCAGAGGCAAGGTTCAGCTTAATGTATGAAATAACTTTTTAACTACTCAAATTATTCACATGAGGAATGGGAGGATAAATAACATAATAAGACCCCCTCCCCCAAAACCACAGCTATTCAGACAGATTCTTTTAAGAATGCTAGTAAAGATGTTGGCATTGGTTGGGATAATGGCATAGGTGAGTTCTCAGGTCCTATACAACTATAGATGCTATAGCTCTTGTTGTCATAAAGGAACCCAAGAGAAAACAGGGTGATAGTAGTTTATCTGAAAATTAACTCTTATTTACTTGACTGATAGAAAAAGTATTAAGTAGTAAAGAATGAAGTTGTATTATCATCAGCATTTTAAGATAAAGACTGTTCCAAAGCATGCCAATTAATTTAAATAGGTCATCCTGTAGAAGATACAATTCAAAGTTACAAGGACTTGAAAACACTCAGCTCCTCTTTCTGACTCTCTTCCTTCACCCCATCAGTCAGTCAGTCAACAACACTGATTAAGGGTATACTGCTCAGAGTACTAAACCAGGTGCTGTGGGGAGTTAGAGGAAGTAGGAAATGAGGCCCTGTCTTCATGGAGCTCATATCCCAATATGTCAAGCACCAAGACACATATACAACTAACTACAGATGTAGATAGATATTCACATAAATGCAAAATTTGGGAGTACTGGGAAGTATGAAGAATAGAACTGACTTCAAATAGAGCTACACTGAGTGTACCTAGAGGAATAAGACCCATAAATTCATTTATTTTTTAAGTACAGAAATACTAGAATTAAGAATTATCTTATCTAGCAATTGTAGTTAATGCTAGTCACTAACAGCTGCATTCTCTGATTCTTCACTAAGGGGTCATTTTCTCTGAACCCATATAAGTGATGGCTAGGTTTAGTCCTTGGAGAATCTGAAAGTCTAAAAATATGCCTCTTTTTCTCAACCTTTATATGTACTCACCTCAAACCTCCACTTCAATAACATTTCCTTGTGTAAAATGTTATTAAAGTGGAGGTTTGGCTCAATTCTAGGGTCACCCTTAAAAAGGAATAGAAAGTTACCCAACATAAAACATTAATCAGCTATGAAACAATTTTTTTCTTCACATAAAAGAAGTGAAATGTTAGACACCAAAAGCTTCTCACAAGCATGCACCAATAGAACCTTAAACTATAAATAATAATAATAGCATATTCTACCAGGAGGTTGAAATAAATATCACAATATGAAGTAGTTAGGGGGATTGATAAATAGGCACTAGTATGCTTCACCTCCTCCCTGCCTTGTCTTACTCATTGTAAATGTCTTTTGGCCAGCCAAGACAGGGGTTGGGCTCCTTCCCCCAACAATTCCCTTTACTTCCCATCATCTGTTTCCAAGGGACCCAGGATCTCTAATCAGTAGATTTTTTCAGTGTTGCCTCCAAAACAAGATTTATCCAATTTATTATCACTGTTTGGATCCCATGTTCAAAAAAAAAGAAAGAAAGGAAGGAAGAAACATAAAGTGAAAAAGGCAGCCAGGGGTCCTAAAGCCCAGCTCATCTAGAAGAATACCAGTCTGTTGTTCAAGAGCAACTGCCAGTTCTACCAGGATGTGAGAAAAGACAGCCATCTTCTTTGCTCACCCCTCTAAAGATAAATGTGAATGGACTGTTTGCTACCTCCAAGAAGAAAAAAGGAGAAATAGTTGAAGACAGGTCACTTCTTTTGAAAAATGAACTAATGTCACCAGTTTTTCTAGCTTCCAGCATAGTGTTTGACTAAGTGCTTAATAAATAATGCTTATTGACTGACTGACTGCTTTGGGGTCAATAGAGGTATGATTTTGTCATTCCTAAAATGTTTAATTCCTTCAATATTGGACTAAAAAGGGCCAGTGGGAAGTAGTCACAGGCTACATTGCACCCCAAACTCCCAAGTACTGAGCTATCACTCATGTTAATGTGGAAGCAGGACGGATATCACTAGTGATATATACCCTATTACCGTTACTTGGAGAATTAACTAATGTATTAAATAAATCATTAATGATTCAAGTTCCATTTTCTTTCTCCTAAAAAGAACCAAAAATCTGGCACAATGAAGTAGGTCCTTGTCGTTTACTCATTCATGCTTACCCCATGCAGAAGTTAAAAAACAAACTCAAACAAAATCATTTTTAAATGAGTTTTTCTAGAGAAAGGGTAAATAAAAGAAAGGAAATGGGACATAATAATATGTAAAAAAGCTCTTAGCTAGGTGAGTGAAAACCAAAGATTTTATTTAGAACCTCAAAAATGAATACAGAAGGTATCTTCCAATTCTATAAAAATCAACTCTTCCATTTCTCTTAGGATTTCAAAATTATTATTTTTTCCTTCAAGAAAGTACCATTCTAGACTTATGTACATCTCTTATATGAAGATGACAGCCAACATGAAGTATTTTCATGAGTCTCTATAGCCATATATTCTAAATATCTTTCCTTATCTTTATTATTAAAAAAACCCCAAGAACATTAACCCTTGCTGAAAGGGACTTTAAAGGTTATTTAAAACAACCCCCGTCATTTTATAACTAAGGAAACCAGGGCCTATGAGTACATAGGCAGCAGAACTTGCCTTCAGTTTCTAAATCCAATGCTTTTTCCACTGCTATACTTGGCTCCGTCTCAATTTCTCAGTACTTAATATTATAGGGTCAAGGGGGAAAAAGTTAAATCACTTGTTCTGTCCTTTCATGCAGAGGGAAAGATAATGCAACTTCATCATGGCAACATCATCATCACCACCACCACCATCATCTTTATCACCACTAAAGTTTATGTACAACTTTGAAATTTGCTAACTGCCTTACATGTGTTTTTGTCTAGTCATCAAAATAATCCTTTTCTTTCATTATCCATTATCAATCTTTCATTATTTTTTTTAAGATGAGGCAACTGAATCAGATAGATTAACTGGACCATGATGACAGGGTTAGGAATTGTCAGAGGCAAGAATTGAATACTTTTATCCATATATTGTGAAGAATTCTCAGGGTAGGAAGCTACATGAAAAATTGAATTGGAATAAGTGTGGCTATGATAATGTTCTGATCAGCAAAAAGTTAGTAATAACCCTACACACATGCCCACTCACACACAGACACACACAGGCACACACGTATCTCACCCTTTTCACAGAGAATTGTCATCCTATATAAAGAATGTTTTTCAAATGACTACTGTTCACTAGAAATATGTACAGTTGATACAAACTAAAGAAAATAAATAAATGTCAGTAGCTCTATTTGGTCAGATTATTGTTTCATGATTTGGCAACTAGCACAATGTTAACAAGGAACTCAGGTATCTGCAGTCTGTGAACTAAGTTCACAAGATATAATAAATGGAAATATTTTTAATTAATTAATTAATTTTTTATTAAAGCTTTTTATTTGCATAACATATGTATGGGTAGTTCTTCAACATTGACCATTACAGAGCTATCTGTTACAAATTTTCCACCCTTTTCCCCTCCCCTCCCCTAGATGGCAGGAAGTCCACTACATGTTAAGTATATTAAAATATTTGACAAGTTGAATATATGTATACATGTTTCCATAATTATCTTGCTGTGCTAGAACAATCGTATCTACATGAACAAAAAAATCAGAGAAAGGAAACCCAATGCAAGCAAACATCAATATAGAGCATGAAAATGATATATTGTAGTCCATATCTCATATCCCTCTCTCTGTGTGTATATGGCCTTCTTTACTGAACAATTGGAACTGGTTTGAAACATTTTATTGTTGAAGAGAGCCACGTCCATCAGAATTGATCATCATATAGTATTGTTGTTGTCATGTATAATGATCTCCTGGTTCTGCTCATTTCACTCAGCATCAGTTCATGCAAGTCTCTCCAGGCTTCTCTGAAATCATCTTGCTGGTCATTTCTTACAGAACAATAATATTCCATCACATTCATATACCATTATTTATTCAGCCATTCTCCAATTGATGGGCATCCTTTCAATTTCCAGTTTCTAGCCACTACAAAAAGGGCTACCACAAACATTCTTGCACATGTGGGTCCCTTTCCCTCCTCTAAGATCTCTTTGGAATATAAGCCCAATAGAAACACTGCTAGGTCAAAGGGTATGCACATTTTGATAACTTTTTGAGCATAGTTCCAAATTGCTCTCCAGAATGGTTGGATCCATTCACAGTTCCACCAACAATGTATCAGTGTCCCAGTTTTCCCACATCCCCTCCAACATTTGTCATTTTCTTTTTTCCTGTCATCTTAGCCAATCTGACAAGTGTGTAGTGGTACCTAAGAGTTGTCTTAATTTGCATTTCTCTGATCAATAGTGATTTGGAGCACCTTTTAATATGACTAGAAATGGTTTTAATTTCTTCATCTGAAAATTGTCTGTTCATATCCTTTGACCATTTATTGATTCGGAGAATGGCTTGAATTCTTATAAATATGAGACAATTCTTTATATATTTTAGATATGAGGCCTTTATCAGAACCCTTAAATATAAAGATGATTTCCCAATTCATTGCTTCCCTCCTAATCTTGTCTGCATTAGTTTTGTTTGTACAAAAACTTTTTAACTTAATACAGTCAAAATTATCTATCTGGTGTTCAGTTAAGAGTTCCAGATCTTCTTTGGACATAATTCCATCTCCACAGGTCTGAGAGGTAAACTATATACTATGTTCCTCTAATTTGCTTATAATATCACTCTTTATATCTAGATCATGAACCCATTTAGATCTTATCTTGGTATGTGGTGTTAGGTATGGGTTAAGCCCTAATTTCTTCCACACTAGTTTCCAATTTTCCCAGCAGTTTTTGCCAAATAGTGAGTACTTATCCCAAAAGCTGGGGTCTTTGGGTTTATCAAACACTAAATTGCTATGGTTATTGCCTAGTTTGTCCTGAGATCCTATCCTATGACACTGATCGACTATTCTATTTCTCAGCCAGTACCAAATGGTTTTGATGACCACTGCTTTATAATATAGTTTTAGATCTGGTACAGCAAGATCACCTTCATCAGCCTTTTTTTTTTTCATTAATTCCCTTGAAATTCTTGACTTTTTATTCTTCCAAATGAACTTTGCTACTGTTTTTTCTAGAATTGTAAAATAATTTCTTGAGAGTTTGATTGGTATGGCACTAAATAAATAAATTAGTTTGGGTAGTATTGTCATTTTTATTATATTCACTCGGCCTACCCATGAGCATTTAATGTTTTTCCAATTGACTAGGTCTCATTTTATTTGTGGGGCAAGTGTTTTGTAGTTTAGTTCGTATAGTTTCTGACTTTTCCTTGGCAGATTGATTCCCAAATACTTTATACTATCATCCATTATTTTGAAAAGAAGTTCTTTTGTATCTCTTGCTGCTCAACTTTGTTGGTAATATATACAAATGCTGCTGATTTATGTGGATTTATTTTGTATCCCACAACTTTGCTAAAGTTGTGAATTGTTTCTAGTAGTTTTTTAGTTGAGTCTCTAGGGTTCTCTAAGTATACCATCATGCCATCTGCAAAGAGTGATAATTTGGTTTCCTCATTACCTACTCTAATTCCTTTTGTCTCTTTTTCTTCTCTTATTGTCAAAGCTAACATTTCTAATACAATATTAAATAGTAATAGTGACAGTGGGCAGCCTTGTTTCACTCCTGATCTTATTGGGAATGGTTTTAGTTTGTCTCCATTACATATGATGCCAGCTGATGGTTTTAAGTAGATGATACTAATCATTTTAAGGAAAAGTCCCTTCATTCCTATACTCTCTAGTGTTTTTAATAGGAATGAGTGTCAGATTTTATCAAATGCTTTTTCTGCATCTATTAAGATAATCATATGGTTTTTGTTAGTTTGGTTATTAATATAAATAATTATGCTGATAGTTTTCCTAATATTGAACCAGCCCTGCATTCCTAGTATAAATCCTACTTGGTCATAGTGTACTGTCCTGGGGATGACTTTTTGTAGTCTCATTGCTAATATTTTATTTAAGATTTTTGCATCAACATTTGCTAGGGAAATTGGTCTATAGTTTTCTTTCTCTGTTTTCACCCTACCTGGTTTAGCTATCAGCACCATATCAGTATCATAAAAGGAATTTGGTAGTATACCTTCTTCCCCTATTTTTTCAAATAGTTTATATAATATTGGAATTAATTGAACTTTGAATGTTTTGTAGAATTCACATGTAAATCCATCTGGCTCTGGAGATTTTTTCTTAGGGAGTTGGTTAATAGCTTGTTCTATTTCTTTTTCTAAAATGGAGCTATTTAAATAATTTATTTCCTCTTCTGTTAGCCTGGGCAATCTATATTTTTGTAGATATTCCTCCATTTCATTATAAATGAAAATATTTCACCTAGCACCAGCAGTGCTGGCAAAGCCTGGGTAAAACTTCCAAATCTGTGAGGAATACAGCTGTTGTCTCTTTTTTTTTTTCTTTTCTTTCTTTTCTTCTCCCCTCTCTTTTCTTTATTTGATTAAAGAACTTAATTACAAATAAACACAAATAATATAGCATTCGAAGAACAAAAAAAAAAAAACAATGCTGCATAAGAAACTATGAACTTCAATCACATTCCGTTATTGCTATGAAGTATAAATGCATCTAAAATCATAATTCAAATCCCCCCCAATTCTGTGTGTGTGTGTGCCTCTTTGTCTCTTTTTTCTTGTCTCTGTCTTAGATAGATAGAACTGAATTGAGAAAGCAAGAGATTGATAGCAATAGATGCACATATATGCCTACAAATACACACATCCCTTGCTGAAATTTTTCCTGGATATTTTATATGCATATATACGTTTGCATATTGTCTCTTTCATTACACTGTGAGGTCTTGGAAGGGAGGAACTGTGCTTAGCACCACACATGGTCCAGAGTAAAAACTTAATAAATATTTATGACTCTTTTCATTCAACAGATACACAATGCTATACGTGGGTGTATACACACATGTATACATGTATGTGACAAATAAATACACATATATGTACATTTAAACATGTGTCTATTTTCACAAAAATTTAAAGTAGTGACAAAATTGCTCTATTTGTTTAAGATTTCCTGAACTTTTTTGTTTTTTTCTAAATATTAAAATTCATGTTTTATTTATGATATTATTTAGAGTATATCACTACCCACTAACCTGCCACTCCAATCTCCTTCCCCACAATAAAAGTCATGCCTTATAACAAAAATTAATTTTTTTCTGGACCAAATAATTAGCTTTTATATGAATTGGCTTTATGAAAAATGCCTTTTAGACCTCCCAGCTAGCTCCAAAGTGGCCTTTGAAAACTTCCCACTGGGAAAAAAAGAGAAAAAAGAAGTACATTTTCCAAGGCTCTTCTGACTTTAAAGGAATCTTGAAGTTTTTATCTTTATCCAAGATGCTTCATAGATACAATGTTGAACAGGGTTCTTAGGAATATGGGCGTCAATATTATCCTAGACACTTTTTTCAATCCTCCACAATATTTGTGAAGTTGGATAATATATATCTGAAAACTAAACGTATTCTGCTGTCATTCAAATCTGAGGAAATTGGGATCACCATTAGAATTTCATTAGGTTCTAGGAAATTCTGAACAAAAAAAAAAATGGCCAGTTCCCATTATTCTCATTAATGTTAAGGCAATAGTTCTCAGATCAGCAAATTTAGTTGTCAAACCTGAAATAATTAATTCTCAAAAGTAAAAAGAAGCCCTGATACTGAACCTTCCTATGACTCTTCATTATTATTTATTAAGGGATGCATTATCTTTAGACATGATGAAAATATAATTGAAAATAGTTATGACCTTGGCTTAATTCATAACATGGAATGCTTTTACATAATCCAGGTCTTACTCTGACTTGACTTTGTAATATTTGTCTCCATGTGCCTAATTCCTCTACTTAAATGTTGGGTAGCTCAGGGTCCTATAACAGTATATACCAGCATGAGAGCCACAGGATAGAGGCCAAAGAAAATGTAACAACACAGAACACTACTCGGATACTTTATTGTGGTACTTGGTGCTTATCCTCCTTTTCTTCCACTAAGGAGTCCCTAGCTCTGGTCCCAAGAAGAGTATAAGACTCAGTCAGTTTTAAGTTTAGATCTTAATAAATGAGACCAGGCTCTTTTTCATACTCTCTGGTCTTTCTACCCCTTTCACACTTCTGGTTCTCCCTCTCTCTGGTCTTTCCCCATTTCATTTCATTCTAAATAAAGCTCCTGGATTAATCATCCTCTGACTTTGATTTAATCACAAAATTTTCTTGGTAAAATGTTTTGTGGTATAGTGGAAATAGTCTTGAATTTAGAATAAGAGGATCAAGAAGACTTTGGCTTTGGTGCTTGATTTCTCTGTGACTTGAGGTTAGTGGTTCACCTTCTTTGGTCCTCATGTTTTTCATCTATCAAACAAGGAGGTTAAACTAAGTAACTTCCATTATCTTTTCCATCTTTAAGATTAGCAACCTCTGATCTTATAATCAAAGAACAATGACGGCTCTCTATTGACCAAATTAGCAAATCTATTCAGATAAGCAAGCATTTAAAAAAATCTGTTCTACTTCCCCTCTCCTCTTTGGAATTCATTGTCTTTCATTCTCATCTCATCTGACTTCTTTTTCATGTCAAGTGATCTCTTTGCCATCCTGTATAATTTTGCCCACGTAATTCTCTTCACCTAGAGGAAGAAGGAAGAAGGAGGAGGAGGGGAACAGGAAGAAAAAAGAAAAAAGAAGAAGATGAAGAAGTAGATGAAAAAGAACACAAAAAAGAAGATGAAGAAGAAGAAAAAGGAGGAGGAGGAGAAGCAACAGCAGCAGGAGGAGGAGGAGGAGGAGAAGACTCTAAGTTACAAATAATATGATGACTTGCATGGTTTAGAATAAATTTTCTCACCTAAGTATCTTCTTTACCAAAGAAGTAATTCCCTAGCCATATCCATATTAAAGTATACAAAATAATGAACGGTAGCAATGAGTTAGTCGTATTTAGTATCTTTGTGTATAAGAAATAGGGATAGTTACAAATCTTAAAGAGATTACTATGATATAAAAAGACTAAATAATAGAATCAGAACGCTATCTTTATGGTTCAAGATAGGGCTCAATATAACTCTATAGTTAGTCAATTCCATTAAAAAGATGAATTTTAAAAGTTTTCTCTCTGTCTCTCTTTCTCTCTCTCTCCTCTACCTTGCTCTCACTCTTTCTCTGTATATATATATATGTATAATATATATATGTATGTATGATATATACATGTATGTGTGTGTATGTGTGCCTGTGTGTTATAGAGAGATTCCTTTTTCAACTATAGGTTGCACTAGATAGCTTCTGGATTACCTTCCAAAAATGAGATTCTCTGATTAATAAATCTGTTAAACCAACCTTTTACTTTCTTGTAACAAAATATAACCAATTACCTACATTTTTCACTTTACAAACTATTGCTTGAGTTTCATAGAACCAGTACAAATCAAATACATTATTTTCATTTGACTCACAAATGAAACTGATAAAGCATTTAAGGATAGAACAATTTTGAGAATTTCCTCCTTTTTGACCACTGATGAAGGTCTGTCTGTGGGCATCATATGTGAAAGGAAGCACATATGACATTTTTATTTAGCCAATGGAACTTTTAGCTCCAAGTAATTACATTTGTCTGTTTGCATCCTGTGGTGATAGATATTCATCTGCCTAGACAAAAATGTCTTCTTGGGAAAGTGGAAAGAAAAATAGTCTGAAGGGGCCCTCAACCTGAAACATTCACTGAGGCGATTCATTATATTTGAAGCTTTTAGTAATGTGTTTTGTGGTTTCTTTAACCCAGCACACTATAGATGGTGTAGGTTCAGAATTGTTTTAGTGTCAAGTTTTTCATTAGATAATTTGATAATAAAACCTTAGGAATCAAACCTCCAGTCCTAATGAGCAAAACATGTTTTCAAATAATGGAGGAAGAAAAAAAATTGTCAAAGATTTTATCTTGTGATCTCAAATCCATCCAAGACTATAAATTTGTCAGAAAAACCCACTGAACAACCCTTAGGGAAACCAAGTAGGTTTACGAAGGAAACCCCAACCCTACACAAGTGTCAAGAGGAGAGGAAATAAATGTCTACAATTTTTTAGACTGTCAAAAAACCCTTTACTAGACTGCTTTGGCTTTGATTAGCTGGCAGGACTCTGAGGAATTGCCTTGGCCTATGGCTAACAAACTTCATTTCCATTGATGCAGTGACACTTATTTCCAGCAAATTACTTGGTTATCACCACTGAAAAGTGGTGAAATGTTGATATCCCTTATGCTCTTGTGAAAGATGAAGTTGCTAAATCTAATTTCTGAAACTGAAATAGCTAGCTTCTCCTCAATGCCAACAAAAATGCTATATAGGATTCATTCTCTCTCTCTCTGTCTCTCTGTCTCTCTGTCTCTCTGCCTCTCTCTCTCTCTCTCTCTCTCTCTCTCTCTCTCTCTCTCTTTCTGTGTGTGTGTGTGTCTATTACCTCTTCTGTCTGTCTGTTCCCCCATCAATTCTTAAAAAAAATATCATTAAATATAAGGTACAATATAATGCCCTTTCTCTAATCTGTGAAGGGGGAAGCGCAAGTTTCTTAATTGTGATAGCCTTCAAGTAGTATTATTTTTCTCCATAAAGTACTGGATTTGGAAGGTAGTCAGAAAGATCCTAATTTGAATTCTGCTACAAATACTAACCAGGTAACCCTGAGCAAGTCATTTATTGTCTCTGAGCCTCAGTTTCCTCATGTGTAAAATTAGAGGGCTAGGTTTGATTTCCTCCAAAGTTTCTTTCAGCTCTAATGATCCTATATGATCCCATGAAACCAGTAGTGGAGAACAGGAGGAAATAAAAAGATACAAGTATTTTGGTAGTGATTTTTCTTTCAGCTAGTAACTATGCCTTCTGTAATGCAAGGAAGATCCTCCAGTAATCTAAAAGGGAAAAAATAGGCATTTTAAATGTCAAAAATTCTTCCTCCTCAGTGAATATTGGTCCTAATTTCTTGGCATATAATGGAAGTTCAGTCTCCTGGTTGGAATATTAAAGATATTTGATCACCATCCATTCTAAACATTGTGAAGGGAAAAAATACAAGAAATCATCTTTTCTGACTCCAAAGTTCCTCCTCATTTAGAACAAGGAAATCCTGCCATTCTATCTAAAAGGAAGAAGACTTTTTTAATTTCCAGAATAAGTAAACAATTACAAGTGAAAACTTAATTTGTTTGTTGTAATTATGAGTTTCTTGGTAACCAATTTGGGCCCAGGAAAGTGTTTTTTAAAGGGTCCCAGAACTCAACATTAACATGCTTTTGAAAAAGGGACTGACAGGGCTCATAAACAAAACAATGCTCTTTTCAATATATTTATCGGGGATAATTATGTCTTTTTTTAAATTTACCCACCCAAAGAAATTCTTTTCCTTAAGTCTCCTTGATATTAACTTATTAGAATGATAAAGAACACTGGAACAAACTAGCCAATGTTTGAATAAAATTACTTAGAGGATTTGTAGTTGTATTGGACTCTGCATTTAGTCTCCCTGGGCCTCAGTTTCTTCATTTGTAAAATAATAACAGGAAGAATTTACATAGTGTTTTAAGATTTGCAAGTCATCTTACATGTATTATTTCATTTGATACTCACAACAATCTTGTGAATTACATTCTATCAATACCCTCTTTCTTAGGTAAGGGAAGCTGAGACAGGTTTTATGATTTACAGTTTTATACAGCTAAACAATACCTAATGGAGAATTAGAACTCAGGATGTTCTCACTCCAAGTCCAACATTTTTCCACTGTGCTATGTATAAAGGGGCTGAGCTATTTAACCCTTAAAGTACCTTCCTTCCCATAATCTCTGATCAAAAAACAAATAGAAAACTAAAATAGTTCTTGATTTCTTCTCATCATAGGTGATACTGAAAAAAAAATTAGTATAGAGAATTACCCATCTTTTAGTAGTTTAAACAAAAATTATCCTGGAGGCTAGACCAAATGATCTCCCAAGGTTGCTCCCAGTTCTAGGATTTCTTCTGTAACATAGGATTCAGAATTCTTAGTATTACAAATCCAAGTATTTATTCTGACCTGGTTCTTCACTGATGTCTATTTATTCATCATTTCAAGAAGCAAGCAAATAACCTTGGGCCCTTTATTCACTTTGGAGAAATTCTAAAATAATAGAGCATTTTATGTGCAGTTGCAATGTATAATAAGGGCAAAAGAGGAGAGTCAACATATTATAGAACTGAGATGTCAGGTTTCATTAGCCTTATTTGTTCCAGGAAAGCAAAAAGAAATAAAACACTGGGAAACACTAACAAAGACTCACATTACCAGCCTTTTAAATAACACACTGACCATGCATTGGTAGTTTTATAGGGTTGAAAAAAGGAAATATGCATTTTACACATTTTAGAGACTGGCATTCTTATCCATCCAGAACATGCATCAATCATTTAGTGGTGGCCCTCACTCCATTCTCCCAAAAAAGGAGTGCATCCAGGCTCACTACTAGAGTTATCGTGAATTTAATGTTGTATATTTCACACTTTGACCTTCAGCTATTCCACAATATTCAATACTAGTTGACTTTACCTCAGTAGTTTAGAGCTTGATTTTGCTATAATACAAGTCACTTTACAAATTATATTTACCCATAACTTTAAAAACTATTATATTTAAGATCCAATAATTTGTCATTGCCCAAATCAGAAAAGCAGGACACATAGGTGTTTTTTTTAATTATAATAGCCTTCAAGTAACACCATTATTCCCTTATCAAGGCATTCTGAGTATGTGACTAAGAAATGTGCATGACTAAGAAATTATAAAGGGAAAGATATTTTTGGATGTTATTGGGGTTAGGGGATTTGTTTGTGGGTTTTTGTTTTGTTTTATTAGCTTTTGTTTTAGACCTAGAGAGGTGATAAACACACGTACATAGATATTGTATACATATTTATATATGTATATACACAGATATATATATATATCTATCTACTTGTATGTGTGTGTATTATTCATGAAGCACTAAGTATTCATTCAATAAAACCATGGTCCAGATAATGGGAGAATATAAAGACAAAAATAAGAGTACCTGCCTTTAAGTATCTTATTGGAAGAAGATGTAAATTTTACACAGATAAGTAAGGCAATTTTGTAAGATTATAATATCTGGAGCTAGAAAGGAACTTGGAAATTATCTAATCAAGCTTCATTCATTTTACTGATGAGGAAACTGAGGCCCAGATAGGTTAAATGATAGGTATGATATCATACAAATATGTGGTATTTTCTAATTTCAAATCTATTCAGTAGGAGATGATAACAGCTGGAGAGATTAGAGATGATTTCATATAGGAAATGTCGCCTGAGATGAGCCATGAAGGAAAATAGGGATTGTAACAGGGATTGTGAACATAGACGAAAACTCTGAAAAAACACCGATGTGGAAATACAATATAAAGTTCAGTAGAGCTGCTTGGTTGGAGAATAGAATACATGAAGGGAAGCTATATGAAATAAGTTTGGGAGGAGATGTGAAGAGTTTGTATTTTATATGAGTGGCAATAGAGAATCACTTAAGATTCTTGAGCAATGGAGTGAAATGTTCTGGATAATATTGATTTGGTAGTTGTATGGATGATCAGTTGGAGGGGGAGAGAAATTATGAGGTTAATTTGGTAAATCCAGGTGAGGAGTAATGAATGCTTGAGCTAAGTTGGTGACCTTCTAAATAAACAGAAGAGGAATGGAATGTGTGGAATGTTATACACTTAGAATTCACAATATTGACAACTGATCAGCTAGAGAGCTGAGGGAGAGGAAAGAATCAGGATGACTTGCAACATTACCATTCATAGAAATTGGGCATTTTATCCTGAAGAAAAGAAGAAAGTGGAGGGGGGGTGGCCAGGGAGAGCATTTTAACTGTGTTCAAGTAATTGAGGAATTGTTAGGTGGTAGAGGGTGAGACTTGTTTTATTTGACTCTTAAATTAAAAATTAAAGATTAAAACCAGGAGCAATGGATAGAAGTTGTCAAGAAGCCAATTTATGTTTGATGTCATTAAAAAGCTGCCTAATTATTAGATCCATTCAAAAATGGAATGGGTTGCCATGTAAAGAGATGGAACATTTCCTCTCCTTGAATATCTCCAATCAGAGGATTCTCAGGTATGTAAGTACTTTGCAACAATCAAACCTTTTGCTATGATAATGATATAATCAAAATCATTTTTACTGAATAATGAATTAAGTGATTTGAAGAATATTCATTTCTCATGACTCAAATGAATATAATAGAAAAAACTATCTAAATTGATTAATATATTTAATGCTATAATAATTTTGTTACCATTATGCATTATTTAATGGTGTTAGGTCAAAGGACCTTTTATGAAAAAGCAAGTCACAAATATAAAGGAATATAATAAAAACAAACAAAAATAGGAATGAAATAAAAAATCCTCTCCAGATTCTATATTATAATAAATAGCTTTGATTATCAAAGATATTAATAGTAGTTAAAATAGAAGATTGGATCAATAAAACTAATTAAATGCATGAGAATCAATTATAATTGAATTCAATAACTCAATGTTTCATAAACCACAAAACACAAACTGAAAGAAGAGTAACTTACAACCCTTTAATAGGAACTCCTGTGAAAACTGAAAATCAATCCAGCAAATACATAAAAAATACAATGTATATATACATACATACGTACACACACACATATATACACACATATATGTATAGATAGATATCAAGTTGGAGCAGCATCTTATAACACACGTATGTTGTCTTTCTCTCTTCCCCCACATACAAACGTGTCTGTGTGGGTGCATGCAGGCAGTTGATGGAAAAATTTTTTTTTAATTTTATTTTTTTATTTTATTTGCATAACATATGTGTGGGTAATTCTTCAACAATAACCCTTACATAGCTTTCCGTTACAAATTTTTCCCCCAACTCCCCACCCCTCCCCTAGATGGCAGGATATCCACTACATGTTAATTATGGTAAAATATTGGCAAATCGAATATATGTATACATATTTCCAAACTTGTCATTGTTGTGCAAGAAAAATCTTGTCTACACAAACG
>JAJPUD010001594.1:366875-385380 GCA_023553655.1 Myrmecobius fasciatus
TGGTTCTGCTCATTTCACTCAGCATCAGTTCATGTAAGTCTCTCCAGGCCTCTCTGAAATCATCTTGCTGGTCATTTCTTACAGAACAATAATATTCCATAATATTCATATACCATAATTTATTCAGCCATTCTCCAATTGAAGGGTATCTATTCAATTTCCAGTTTCTAGCCACCACAAAAAGGGCTGCCACAAACATTCTTGCACATGTGGGGCCTTTTCCTTCCTTTATGATTTCTTTGGGATATAAGCCCAATAGAAATGCTGCTGGGTCAAAGGGTATGCACAGTTTGATAACTTTTTGAGCATAGCTCCAAATTGTTCTCCAGAATGGCTGTATCCGTTCACAGCTCCACCAACAATGCATCAGTGTCCCAGCCCTCCCACATCCCCTCCAACATTCAAGTTGATGGAAAAATTAAATGGATAGAGGTACCTGTCACAACTATGGTTGGGGGAGATCATAAAAGATAAAATCATTTAAATTATACTAAGTTAAAGCCTTTCCTGGATCACTGCTTTATTATGGCAGAATGGCTTGAGGCTCTATGAAACTATGAACTGTGTCATGGAGGGTTACCCAAGACAGACAGGTCATAGTGGAGAGTTCTGAGAAAGAGTGATCTACTGGAGAAGGAAATGTCAAACTAGTCTAGCACCTTTGCCAAGAAAATACCATATATAGTATTAAAATGATAAAAGATAAGACATGGGAAGATGAGTTCCCTCAAGTCAGAAGGTATCCAATACACTACTGGGAAAGGGCTGTACTAATAAAGTAATTGGGCCAAAGATAAAAGTAAGTTCCTCTGTTTCTGGATGTTTCTAGAGAGAGAGAAAAAAAATTGTCTGATGCTATAAAGATCAATATTGCACAGGAACCTGAAATGTAAGATCTACAAACCAAAATAAGTTGGATGTGTTCAAACAGAAGATGGATGCTTAAGGTTCTGCAAGCTTGGCTTCAGTGTATAAGAACAAATAATTACCAGAAGATTGATCTAATTTTCAAAGGGACAGAGGAGCTAAAAATTAAATTGCTAACATTTGCTGGATTAGGGAGAAAGCAAGAGTGTTCCAGAAAAAAAATCTCTTTCTGCTTCATTGACTACACAAAAAAAGCCTTTGTGTGGATCACAACAAAATGTGGCAAGTCCTCAAAAAGATATGAATACCAGATCATCTTATTTTTCTCCTGAGGAACCTATATGCTAGGCAAGAAGCAACAGTTAGAATAGCATGGAGTAACTGATATTTTAAGATTAGAAAAGAAGTATAACAAGGTTATGTCTTGTTAACTTATTTATTCAACTTATATACAGAATGCATTACACTCTGAAATGATGAACCAACAATTACAATTAAGGTGGCTGAGAGAAATATCAGGATTCTCAGATATGCTTACAATATTATTGTGGTAGCAGAAAATGAGGAAGAATTAAGAAGCCTCTTGATGAGATTGAAAGAGAAGAGTAAAAAAGTTGTTTTGAAGATTAGAATTAAAAAAAAATCTGAGATCTTGGCAACTAGTTCAATCACTTCCTGAACAGAGAGAAGAAATGGAAAGTAGTCACAGATTTTTACATTCTTGAGCTCAAAGATCACTGCTAATGTTGACTATAGATTTACTGCTGATGTTGATTGTAGACATGAAAGTAAAAGGCATTCCTTGAAAGGAAAGCAATGACAAATCTGGACAATATTCTAAAAAGCAAAGACATCATGTTGCCAGCAAAAGTCCATGTAATCAAACCTATCATTTTTTCCAGTAGCAACATAGGCCATGACAATTGGATTATAAGAAAAACATCATTGTAGAATCAACACTTTTGAATTGTGGTGCTAGAGAAGATTTCTGAGAGTCTGTTGAACGACAAGGAGATCAGAATTATCAATACTTAAAGAAATTAACTCAGATTATTCACTGGAAGGAATGAAAATTTAGGACTTCTTGGAAAAGATCCTGATGTTGGGAAAGATTGAAAGCAAAATTAAAAGGGGATAGCAGAAGACACAATGGACAGATAGCATTATGGAAGTAATGAATACAAGTTTGGACAGTTTTGAAAAGGTAGTCGAAGACAGAAGGGTCTATGATGTATGGGATCATGATGAGTCAGACATGACTGAACTACTGAACAACAAACAAAGTTGAAAAACCTTTTGCGTGAACAAAATTAATATAGTTAAGGTTAAGAAGGGTATTATTTTTTTTAATTTTATTTTATTTGCAAAACATATGTATGGGTAATTCTTCAACATTAACCCTTACATAGCTTTCTGTTACAAATTTCCCCCCCTCTATTCCCCACCCCTCCCCTAGATGGTAGGATATCCACTACATGTTAATTATGTTAAAATACTTGACAAATCGAATATATGAATACATATCTCCACACCTATCATTGTTGTGAAAGAAAAAACATATCTACACGACAGACATATCAGATAAAGGAAACACAGTGTAAGCAAACATCAATGGAGAGCTTGAGGACATTATGATGTCGTCCACATTTCACATCCCTCTCTCTGGGTGTATATGGCTTTCTACAGTGAACAATTGGAAGTGGTTTGAAAAATTTCATTGTTGAAGAGAGCCATGTCCATCACAATTGATCGTCATATAGTGTTGTTGTTGCCGTATATAATGATCTCCTGGTTCTGTTCATTTCACTCAGCATCAGTTCATGTAAGTCTCTCCAGGCCTCTCTGAAATCATCTTGCTGGTCATTTCTTACAGAACAATAATATTCCATAATATTCATATACCATAATTTATTCAGCCATTCTCCAATTGAAGGGCATCTATTCAATTTCCAGTTTCTAGCCACCACAAAAAGGGCTGCCACAAACATTTTTGCACATGTGGGGCCTTTTCCTTCCTTTATGATTTCTTTGGGATATAGGCCCAATAGAAATGCTTCTGGGTCAAAGGGTATGCACAGTTTGATAACTTTTTGAGCATAGCTCCAAATTGCTCTCCAGAATGTCTGGATGCATTCACATCTCCACCAACAATGCATCAGTGTCCCAGCCTTCCCACATCCCCTCCAACATTCATCATTAACTTTTCCTGTCATTTTAGCCAATCTGACAGGTGTGTAGTGGTACCTCAGGGTTGCCTTAATTTGCATTTCTCTGATCAATAGTGATTTGGAGCACCTTTTCATATGACTACAAATAGTTTTAATTTCATCCTCTGAAAATTGTTCATATCCTTTGACCATTTATCGATTGGAGAATGGCTTGAATTCTTATAAATATGAGACAATTCTCTATATATTTTAGAGATGAGACCTTTATCAGAACCCTTAATTATAAAGATGATTTCCCAATTTATTGCTTCCCTCCTAATCTTGACTGCATTGGTTTTGTTTGTACAAAAACTTTTTAACTTAATAGAGTCAAAGTTATCTATCTGGTTTTCAGTTAAGAGTTCCAGTTATCTGGTTTTCAATTAAGAGTTCCAGTTCTTCTTTGGACATAAATTTATTCCATCTCCATAGGTCTGAGAGGTAAACTATATTACATTCCTCATATTTACTTATAATATCACTCTTTATATCCAGATCATGAACCCATTTAGATCTTGTCTTGGTATGTGGTGTTAGATGTGGGTCAAGCCCTAATAAGAAGGGTATTATTGATTAGAAAAATATTAGCATCAGATATTTTATATTTTCAAGAAATAAAGGAAAGAAACATAAATGCTTAAGACCATGAGCTATTTCCCAATAAATAAAATTTAAATTAACACTAACAAATCATTCTGAAGAGTTACAAACTATTAAATTTGGCTGAAAAAATCCTTCAAAACAATACTAATAGAAATACAAACTAAAACAATTCTAAGGTTTAACCCCATATCCTACAAATTGGTGATTATGACAAGATACGGGAATAATTTTGAAGGTACTGTGAGAAGCCAGGAACACTAAAACAGTTTTAAGGAAGCTAAAAATTTGCTCCAACAATTCAAACATTTTTGAAATTACATTTTAAAAAATGATTTAATTTATTATAGTCTTTAAACCAAAAGTTCCTCTAAAGGAATTCAAGGACAGAAAGAAATATCCCTGATACTTCAAAATATTCATCACAATGTATTTTATGATAGCATAAAACTACAAACAAATCAAGTACCCGTACCTTTTGGAAGGGTTAAGCACATTATCAGCTAGTCAGCAAACACTCCTTAAACTTTGTCAGAACCTATGCTAAGTACTAAACAGTCAAAGGGAGCCACTACTAAAGATGTAGAGTGGAGTTTTTGAAGAAAAGCAAGTTGACATCATATGCCTACTTATTTGCAAGTGCATGCAAAAGAGTAAAGTATAAGAAGCCTAGAAAGGGAGGAAGGGACCAGATTATGTCTGACACATAGTAGGTACTAAGTAAAAGCTTATTAACTCATTGGAAAGCTTTAAATGCCAAACAGAACATTTCATATTTGACTCTGAAAGTAACATGGGGCCACTGGAGTTCACTGGCTGAAGAGTGTCTGTCAAACCTCTGTTTTAGGAAAATAACTTTGGCAGCTTGGTGAAGAATAACTTGAAGTAGGGAGAGACTTGAGCCCAAAAGTTATTGTAGTAACCAAGATGTGATATGATGACAGCCTATACCAATGTCATAGGTACATGAATAGAGAGAAAGGATGCATACTGAAGATACTGTGAAGATAAAATGAAATATTATTACATTGTAAGATATTATGGAGAATACAGAGAAATATAAGAAAATAAATTGTTTGATTTAAAATAGTATAAATGGGACCCAAGAACCATAGATCTAGTGCTAGATGAAATCTCAGAAGCCATGCGGTCCAAGCCCCTTATTTTACAAATGAGAACCTGAGGACTACATAGGTTAAGTGATTACCCATGGTCACACAGATGGTAAACATCAAAAGTCAAGTTTGAAACTAGATCCTCTGACTTCATACCCAGTGCTCTTTCCACTGTGCCAAGCAAAACCACAATATAATATAAAAATTGTAAACAGAAGAATAAAATGGAACTGAAACCTACAAAATTAAAAGGATCAAGCATGGGAAGAGATGAGAAAATGTCTCATCCTCTCTTAATTGAAAAGGTAATGGACTCTGGATGTGGAGTTTTGCACATGCTATAAGATCAGATATACTACTGGCATGTTTTTACAACCATCATAGAATTTTTTAGTATTATTTTAATAATATTTTAGTTTTCCAAATACATGCAAAGAGAATTTTCAATATTCATCTTTACCAAACTTTGTGTTTTATTTTCTCCCTCTCTCCTCTCCAATACCCTCCCAAAGACAAATAATCCAATATAGATAAAAATATGTGCAATTCTTCTAAATACATTTCCATATTCATAATATTGTGTAAGAAAAGTACGATTGGCATTGTTGATTTTTAAAAATACTTTTGTTGCAAGTTTTGGCTTACAAGTTATACTTAAGGTGGTTACATTTAAAATGTACTTTGTTACTTTTAGCTACTAAGCACAGTGCTTGGCACATATTAACAACTTAATAAATGTTCATATCCTTCTTTCCTAAAAATTAATAAATTAAATAATTGGAAAGATATTTAATGCTTGTGGATAATTATGTTAACATCATTAAATGGTGATACTACCTAAGACAGGGAATAAAATTCTAGTGTGTTTACATTGACCTCTTTGATAATCTTAGAAAGTCTTATGGACTCCCAATTCAGAATAATGTTTTAAAATAAATAAAATAAAATACATAGCATTCTAAATAAAAACAGATACATTGAAATACAGATGTGTGTATGTGTGTGTTTGTGTGTGTGTGTTTGTATTTATGTTCCAGGGCCCCAGGTTAAAAATTCTAAGTTAATTTGTAGATGTATTGCTATGCCATTAGAACAATCAAGGGGAAAATTTACAATAGTGATAGACAAATTATAATGAAATAAATATTTGAAGAATAAGAGATATGGAAGGAAACAATGAAAAAATAAAGTAGAAATAAGAAGGACCTAACATTTCTAGAGTACAAATTATACTATAAATCAGAAATCAAAACTATTTGGTATTAGATCATTTTTTTTAAACAGATTCAGCAGGCCAACTGTGAAACCTCTAATCCAAGTGCAGAATGCAAATCGCAACTCTTGGAACTCTGACACAATAGGGGAGACTAGGTCAGGCTAATACAGTGCAGTGTGAAAGCAACTATCGCCTCCAGCCCCAGTGTGAAAAGCCAATAAAAGGCTCCTATCTCCTCTCTGCAAAAGAAACTTGGGAGTCTCTCCTGTGCCCTATGAATAGAGCTTAGTCTTAGAAAATGAACAAAAAAGTAAAAAGATCCCTTATCATAAAAAAGCTATTAAGGTACCACAGAAGGTCAGAGCACAAACACAGAAGAGGATAGCAATGGCAAAGTGCCTACACTGAAGCCTCAAAGGGGAATTCAAACTGGTTTTAGACTCAGGAGGTTCTATTAGAAGAGCTCAAAAAGATTTTTAAAATCAAGTAAGAGAAATAGAAGGAAAAAATAGGAAAAGAAATGAGAGCGATGTAGAAAAATTATGAAAATAAAAGTTAACAGTTTGGAAAAGGAATCACTAAAAATATTGACTAAATAAAACCCAACTCCTTAAAAATAGATTTGGCAAAAGGGGGAAAACTTCACTTAACAAAACAACTCCTTTAAAAGTAAAATTGGCCAAATGGTAAAAGAGGCTAAAAAAGCTAATTGAAAAAAATAGTTCATTAAAGATGAGAATGTGATAAATGGAAGCAAATGACTCATTGATACATAATGAAGCAAGTAAATCTTGTAAAAATTGGAAAAAAAATAGAAAAAAATGTAAAATACCTAATTGGAAAAATAAACTGAACTAGAAAGTAGTACCAGGAAAGATAATTTAAGAATTATTGGACTAGGGGCAGCTAGGTGGCACAGTGGATAGAGCACCAGCCCTGAAGTTAGGACGACCTGAGTTCAGATCTGGTCTCAGACACTTAACATTCCCTAGCTGTGTGACCCTGGGGAAGTCACTTACCCCCAATTGCCTCAACAAAAAACAAGCAAAAAAAAAAAAAGAATTATTGGACTATTTGAAAACCATGATAAAAAAAAAAAGCCTGAACAACATCTTTCATGAAATCATCAAGGAAAACTACCCTGATGTCCTGAAACCAGAGGGTGCAATTGTCATTGAAAGAATCCACTGATCACTTCCTGAAAATAATCCCAAAATGAAAATTCCAAGTAATATTATAGCTAAGTTCCATAATTATCGAGTCAAGGAGAAAATACTACAACCAGCCAGAAAGAAACAAATCAAACATTGAGGAGCTATAATCAGGACTTGGCAGCTCCCACATTAAAGGATTAGAGGGCTTAGAATATGATATTCCAGAATGCAAACTGAATTTCAACCAAGAATCAACTTTTCAGCAAAATAATGCATATTCAGTGAAAAGGGCACTCTCAACCATTTTTTATAAAAGATCAATGCTTCACAGAAACTTTGATTTTCAAATGTAAGACTCAAGAGAAGCATAAAAGGTAAAAAAGAAAGAAAACAATGTTACTTAAAGGTTGTATATATCCCTACATGAAATGATACTTGTAAGCCTTAAAAATTGCATCTTTTGTTTTTTTTAATTAACTAGTTAATTTAGTATTTTTCCCCAGTTACATCCAAAACAAATTTTTTAACATTTATTTTTTTAAAGATTTTTGAGTTCTAGATTCTTTCCCTTATCCCCACTTGCAATTAAGAAATCACATGTGAAGTTATGCAAAATATATCCATATAAATCATGTTGTGAAAGAAAACATATATTTCCCACCCTAATGAAAATAAAAATCTTCAAGAAAATTGTTTTTTTAAAGAGAAAGAATAGAGAGTGCTTCAATCTGTATTCAGACACAATCAGCTCCTTTTCTAGATATGGATAGGATTTTTCATAGAAGTCCTTCCGAGTAGTTGTGCATGATTATACTACTGAGTATAACAAAACCATTTACAGCTAGTAATCCTAGAACATCACTACTACTTTGTATACAGTATATTTCACTTTGCAGGACTTTCTAGATTGTTTTTTCTTTCCCTGAGAGCATCCTGCTCATCACTTCCCAGAGAACAATAATATTCCATAACAAACACATACCACAGTTTAGTGAGTGATTCTCCAATTGATAGACATCTCCTTAATTTCTAATTTTTTTTGTCCTGAGAAGAGAGTTGCTATGAATTTTTTTTTTTGCACATATAGGTCATTTTCCGTTTTTTTCTTTTCTGTTTTTCTCCTAAATCTCTTTTAGTATTCATGCCTAATAATGGTATTATTAGGTCAAAGGACATGCATGAACTTTCAGCCCTTTGGGTACAAATCATATCTTTTGATCCTTTTTTCAATTGGGGCATGGCTTTTATTTTCTATAAATTTCCCTCTGTGAGTAATGAGGCCTTATCAGAGAAACTTGCTTCAAAAAGTTTTTTTTTTTTACAAGTACTATTGCTAATTGTATTTCCCCCCATTTTTTCTTTGTCCTTTTCTTTCTCCTGGACTTCCACCCTGGTATCACAGACCACTTTTGCTGAGTTTCTAAGTTTCCCTCAGCTGGAAAATGTTCTACTATGTTTTTGGGGGTGTTCTGATGCTCTAAAATTTGTTTAGAATCATTATTTAAAGGAATTTGGAGCAGTTTGGGGGAGAGGTTGGGCAAAGTCCTGCCTTTACTCCTCCTTCCTGGCTCCACCTCCCAAGAACTGTATCTTTGTTAGGACAATTAGAAGGGGTATACATAGCAGGTGTGGGTATAAATTGACCTTGTTATGATAATACATAAGAGAAATTAAGGGGAGAGAGAAGGACTATATTGAGAGAAGAAGAAAGGAGAAGTAACAAAAGATCTTTTACAAAAGAGGAAAAGAACAGAAGGGCATTTGCATTGCTTGAACTTTTTCATGGGATTTGACTCAAACCGTGAATAACACATACACCTTACTGGTATTGAAATTTATCTTTCATTATAGGGAAGTAGGAAGGAAAAGAGGAAAGAAATATGAATAGTAAAGGCTGAAAGAAGGGAAGGCATAAGTAAAAGGGAAAGGAAATAAGAAAGGAGGGATAGATATAAGGGAGGACATAGTGAGGAGCATGGGGGTCAGAAGCAAAACACTGGTGAGGAAAGAAAGGATAAAAGAAGAGATTTAAGTATAAATGGAGAAAAATTTGATTGAGGGAAATACAGAGTTAGCAATCATATATGTAAATGTAAAGATGATGAAGTCTCCCATAAAGCAGGAGACATAAGAGTGGATTAAAAGGCAGACCCCTACAATATATTGTTTACTAGAAACACTTTTGAAGTAGACAGATGCACAGAGAATAAAGGTAAAAGCTGGAGGAGATTGTGATTCAGCTGAAGTTAAAAACAAAACAAAACAAAACAATAACAAAAATAAAACAAAACAGAGATAGTGATCCTGATCTCAGACAAAGCAAAAACAAGAATAGATCTATGTAATAGAGAAAAGAAAGGAAACTACATCTTGCTAAAGGGTCATAGATAATGGTCATATCAATATTAAACATATATGCACCAAGTGGTATAGCATCCATACCGTTAAAGGAAAAGTCAAGTAAGTGGCAGTAAGATATAAAGAGTAAAACTATTCTAGTGGGTGTTCTCCACCTCCCTCTCTCCGAACTAGATAAATCCAACCACAAAATAAACAAGAAAGCAGTTAAGGAGGTGAACAGAATTTTAAAATTTTAGCTGTGATAGACTTCTGGAGAAAATTGAATGGGAATAGAAAGTAATATATCACTTTCTCACCAATACATGTCACCTACACAGAAATTGACCACATATTAGGGCATATAAACCTCACAATCAAATGCAAAAATGAAGAAATATTAACAAATCATTTTTAGGCCATGATGCAATGAAAATTACCTGTAATAAGAGACCATGGAAAATTACACCAAGAATTAATTGGAAACTAAATAATATAATACTAAAGAATGGGCAGATCAAATAACAAATCATGGAAACAATTGATAATTTCATCCAAGAAAACAGCAATAATGAGACAACATACCAAAATTTATGGGATGCAGCCAAAGCATTTCTTAGGGGAAATTTTATATCTCTTCATGCTTAAATGAATAAAATAGAGAATGAAGAAATCAATGAATTGGGCATTCAACTAAAAAACCTAGAAAAAGAACAAATTAACCCCTTCAATTAAATATCAAATTAGAAATTCTGAAAATTAAAGGAGAGGGGGCAGCTAGGTAGTGCAGTGGATAGAGCACCAGCCCTGAAGTCTGGAGGACCTGAGTTCAAATCTGGTCTCAGACACTTCCTAGCTGTGTGACTCTGGGCAAGTCACTTAACCCCAATTGCCTCAGCAAAACAAAGCAAAAAAATAAATAAATAAATAAAAAAGAAAAAAAAGAAAATTAAAGGAGAGATTAATAAAATGAAAAGTAAGGACACTATGGAGCTAGTAAATAAAATTAAGAGCTGATTTTATGAAAAACCCATGAAAATAGATAAACTTTTGGTTCATTTGATTAGAAAAAGAAGAAACCAAATTATTAGCATCAAAAATGAAAAGGGTGAATTTATTACTAATGAAGAGAAAATAAAGCAATAATTAGGAGCTATTTTGCCAACTATGACAATAAATCTGACAATTTACTTGAAATGGATGAATACTTACAAAAATATAAATTATTCTGATTAACAGAAGGGAAAGTAAAATGCTTAATTAACTCCATTTTCACAAAATGAATTCAACAAGCTATCAATGAACTCCCTAAGGGAAAAAAAAATCTGCACCAGATAAATTCTCAAGTGAATTATAGCAAATATTTAAAGAACCATGAATTCCAGTACTATATATTATTTAGAAATATAGACAAAGGTGTCCTGTCAAATTCCTTCTATTACACAAATATGTTGCTGATACCTAAGCTAAGAAGAGCCAAAATAAAGAAAGAAAAATTTAGACCAATTTATTTAATGAATGTTGATGCAAAAATTTTAAATAAACTATTAGCCAAAAGATTACAGCAAATTAATTAATTACAGCAAGATAATACACTATGACTACCTTGGACTTTCACAGGAATGTAGGATTGGTTCAGCATCAGGAAAGCTAACAGCATATTTGACCATATCAATAACAAAACTAACAGAAATAATATAATTATATCAATAGATGCAGAAAAAACATGCAACAAAATACAGCATCCATTCCTAATAAAACACTAGAGTAATGGAGTTCTCCTCAAAATTATAAGTATAACTTATCTAAAATCACTGACAAGCATCACATGTAATAGGGATAAGCTAGAAGCATTCCCAGTAAGATCAGGAGTAAAACAAGGATGCCCATTATCATCAATTGTGTAATAAGTTTTAGCTTTAGCAATAAGAGAAGAAAAACAAATTGAAGGATTTGGAGTAGGCAATGAAGAAACAAAACTATCACTCTTTGTAGATGATATGATGATATATTTTTAAAATCCTACAATTTTAGCAAAGTTGTAAAATAGAAAATAAATCCACATAAATCATTAGTATTTGTATATATTACCAACAAAGCCCAGCAGCAGGAGATAGGAAGAAATATTGCATTTAAAATAACTAGAGACAATTAAAAAATAATTGGGAGTCTTCCTGACAAGACAAACCCATACACTATATGAACATAATGACAAAACATTTTTTCTCACAAATAAAGTCAGATGTAAACAATTGGGGAAATATCAACTGCTCATGGGTAGTTCAAACTAATATAATAAAAATAACAATCCTACCTAAATTAGTCTATTTATTCATTGCCCTACCAATCAAACTGTCAAAAAATTATTTCATAGAGCTAGTAAACAGTAACAAAATTAATCTGGAAAAACAAAAGATCAAGAATATCAAGGGAATTTATGGAGGGTAAAATGCAAAGGAAAGTGGTCTTGCAATTTCATACCTAAAACCATTTTATAAAGGGGTAGTCATCAAAATCATTTAGTACTGGCTAAGATATAAAATGGATTTGTGGAATAGTTAGATAAACAAGTCACAATAGTCAATGACTATAGTAATGTACTATTTAATAATCCTAAGGTTCCAGCTTTTGGGATAAAAACCCACCATTTGACAAAAGTTGCTGAGAAAACTGGAAAATAGTATGGCATAAATGAAGAATAAACCAACATCTCACATCCTATACAAAGATAAGGTCAAAATAGGTACATCGAAAGTGTGATACTATAAGCAAATTAATAGAGCAAGGGAATCATATGCCCATCAGTATGGGGAAAGAGGAGGAATTTATGATCAAATAAGAATTAGAGAACATTATTAAATGAAAATTGGATAATGTGTTTTATAATAAATTAAAAAGCTTTGGCACAAACAAAATCAATGCAGCCAAGATTAGAAGGGAAGAGAGAGCTGGGGAAATTTTTTACATCCAGTTTTCTGATAAAGGTCTCATTTCTAAAATATATAGAGAATTTATTCAAGTTATCCCCCAATTGATAAATGGTCAAGGGATATGAATAGCCAATTTTCAGATGAAGAAATTAAAACCATCTATAGTCACTTAAAAAAATTTTCTAAATCACGATTGACTAGATAAATGAAAATTAAAATGACTCTGAGTTACCACCTCATACTAGCTAAGCTGACAAGAAAAGATAATAAATGTTGGAGGGCATGTGGGAAAACTGAGACACTAGTGGAATTGTGGACTGATCCAGCCATTCTGGAGAACAATTTGGAACTATGTCCAAAGGGCTATAAAATTGTGCAGCTGTATTCCAAAGAGATCATAAAAGAGGGGAAAGGACCCACATATGCAAAACTGTTTGTAACAGCTCTTTTTGTGATGTCAAGGAATTGGAAATTGAATGGAAGCCCATCAATTAAGGAATGACTGAATAAATTATGGTATATGAATGTGATGGAATGTTATTGTTGTGTTGTAAATAATGAGCAGGCTAATTTCAGAATTCTAGGAAAGACTTACATGAATTGATGCTGGAATGAAGTGAGCAAAACCAAGAGAACATCATACAAAGTAAGGGCAAGATCATATGATGATCAGCTCTCATAGACTAAGCTCTTCTGAGCAATACAATGATCCAAGACAATTCCAGTTGACTTGGAATGGAAAATGCCTTTTGCATCTAGAAGAAGAACTATGGAGATTTAATGCAGATCAAAGCATATTATTTTTAGCTTTTTATTTGTTTGCTTGCTTTTTCTTTCTCATGTTTTCCCTTTTTTTCTGATTTTTCTTTCACAACATTAGTAATATGGAAATATGTTTAGAATGTATATATATGTATATACATTTTCATGTATAATCTATGCCAGATTGCTTGTTCTCTTGGGGAGGGAGATGTAAGAGAGAGGGAGAAAATAATTTGGAATTGAAAATCTTACAAAAATTAGTGTTGAAAACTATCTTTTTCATGTAATTGGAAAAATAAAATACTATTGAAGAAAAATAGATAAATAAAACATTAAAACAAAATAGATAAGAAAGAATCAAATGTGATCATTTTTTTGATAAACCCAAAAATAAAAATTACTTAGGAAATAACTCCCTATATGATTAGATTACGGAGATATAAACTAGACTATTGATTCCATTAATCCATGGATCCTGAGTAAGAAAATGTTCCATTTCAATGTAGTTTCTTTGCAATTTCTAGTCTTTGGGAATTGGTTAGAACATTTAAATGACATGATCAGGATAACACTGCTAGTAAGGATCAGTGGCAAAACTTAAATCAAACTCTTTCTTGCTTCAATGATACCTCTCTGTCCATTATGTTACCTTAACTAGTTGGGGATAGAAGTTCTTAGTAAATGTTTGTTAAATTAGGTTAAATGATTCTTTTTAAAGTAATGAAGAAATGTATAAAGAGGATTTTTTGTATTGATATGACTATGAATTTTTGGCAAAAATTGCTAGGAAATTGCTCTACTTGTGCTTAGCAATAGCCTCATAGTTTCTTTACAAGATGGTGGGGGATGAAACTCGAACAGAATATATTCTACATGTGGAATAATCACTTATCTCTCAATATATTGTTCTTGGCTTTTTCAGAAATCATCTTCTAATAAATTAGTAACCATAAGTATTGCATATTCAAAGATTCCCATGTATTAATGGGTTAAATGAAGCATAATTGTCACTGGAAACTTTGAATATGAAATGTCATTGTTTTAAGGAATGGAAAATTATAAAATTCAGTTTTATCTCAGCTGAGAAAGTAAAGCTAAAAGATACCCATATTGGCCAGATAGCCACATTTCTGCTTTATTCATTTATCCTAACATTTTGACCATTAATGTAGATTATTACTTGCTTAATCTTGTGCCAATGTAAGGATTACCTTGTGATTTAATTTGGTGACAATATGGATCCTACCAGAAGCAATAGTAGTTTTTGGCTTGAAAATTAAAATCCATAGTATTTCAAAGTTAAGAAGGGCCTTAGAAAGGACTTAGATCATCTCCCCCACTTTAAAGAAAAACAAATAGAGTTCAGAGGGAAATGATTTTCTTAGGATCTCACACAGTTTGTCAGAGCTTGTTTCTGAGTTATAAACTTCCAACCCAGTGATTATTTCAAAATGCTGTGCTACTTTTTTAGAACTTTTTTTTTCCTTTTAAATGGCAATTTGGAAAGTTAATATCTATTAGACCTAGATTTTGTGACTTTCAGTGCATTCTGTGGATTTATACTCATTTTTTCAGCAGAATTAATAAATGTGACACATGGATTACCTACCAGTAGGGGTTATAAAAGCTTTCCATTTGCATTTTGAGACTGCATAATTTGGACATAAATGTCATTTCCTCTCCTCCTTTCCTTTATAAGACTTGTTTTAAAATGTCCAAAATGTAAAGAAATAGCTGAAGAAGCAAAACAAATATAAAGATAGCACACTAGGAAAATGTTATCATTTCACTACAGAATTTTTTTTAAAAACTTGAAAAATTTGAAAATACAATCTGTATTTGTATAAGCTGAAAAGATCATAATTAGGGGAAAATACTAATTAGGAAAAAAGAGCAGTGATTATGAAAATGAAAATTTTGTATGATGGAAAGTTTTTTTTTTTCCTAGTAGCATTTTTTTTAAAACAATTGGGTCATTAAGTTCAGTTATAATGCAAATGAACTTTTCTTTTTTATGACCATCAAGCTGATTTTGTTGTTCATTAGAGAGACAAATAAGATTGATGAGCCATCAAGGGTATTTCTGATTGAAAGGGGCTAGCAAAGTGGTTATATGACAGAAAATAACTTTCCAATACCTCAACTCTTGATGATGTAAAATAAATATAATGTTAAAACATTTTTTTTCAAACTGGGACACTGATACATTGTTGGTGGAACTGTGAACGGATCCAACCATTCTGGAGAGCAATTTGGAACTACACTAAAAAAGTTATCAAACTGTGCATACCCTTTGACCCAGCAGTGTTTCTATTGGGCCTATATCCCAAAGAGATCTTAAAGGAAGGAAAGGGACCTATATGGGCAAAAATGCTTGTGGCAACCCTTTTTGTAGTGGCTAGAAACTGGAAACTCAATGGATGCCCATCAATTGGAGAAAGGCTGAATAAATTATGATATATGAATGTCATGGAATATTATTGTTCTGTAAGAAATGACCAGCAGGATGATTTCAGAGATACCTGGAGAGACTTGCATGAATTGATGCTGAGTGAAATCAGCAGAACCAGATCATTGTACATGGCAACAATAAGACTATATGATGATCAATTCTGAAGGACATGGTTCTCTTCAACAATGAGATGTTTCAAAACAGTTCCAGTTTTTCAGTGATGAAGAAAGCCATATACATCCAGAGAGACACCTGTGGGATCTGAGTCTGGACCACAACATAGCATTTTCACACTTTCTATTGATGTTTGCTTGCATTATGTTTTCCTTCTCAGGTTTTTTTTTTCCTGTACAGCAAGTTAACTATATAAATATGTATACACATATTCGATCTGTCAAAAATCTTAACATAATTAACATGTATTAGACTTCCTGCCATCTAGGGGAGGGAGTGGGGGATAAAAGGGAAAAATTTGTAAAAAAAGCTTTGCAAGTGCCAATGTTGAAAAATTACCTATGTTTTGCAAATAAAAAGCTTTAATTTAAAAAAAAAACAGTTTTCCACTAACTTCCTTTAATTTTAGATAAAACAATAATCAGACTGTCATCTTTGCTTGTTTCCATATTTAGAATGTGAACTTAAAATCTGGAATTGACTAAGTTTCTGTCTTTCTTTGAAACCTCAGTGCTTTATACCATGTTTAACACAGAGAAAACACTCAATAAATGTTTGTGGACTGATGGAACTACACATTTTGGATAGCAAAACAAAAATTACAGTATAGATAATTCATTGAAGGAAATTGAATACAGTCCTACATGCTGCTTTAAGAACAAAGCTCACTAAGTGCCTTAAAGATTTTTTGTTGCATGTCAGGTGTTATATATTTTTTAAAGAATCCAGTATTATATTCCTTATAAGTTTCCTGGTAATTTTTCCAAACAAAGAGAAGGTAACTAGGACTTATCCATGAACCTATCCTTCCATACTTTAGGAGAATTGAAGAAGTGGGAGCACAAAGAAACAAAAAGCCAGTGTTTCCAACTATAAGTGGGAAATTAGACCATAGCAATATCGAAGAAAGAGAAATGGAGCAAAGGTAAGAATCTAGTTATTTGGGGCAATGTGAGCTTCTAATCATGGTAAATCCAAACTAAGAAATATACTTTCCTTTCAGTTATCTTAGTAATTCAAGCAAAGGCAAGGATTTTTTTTTCACTGTGAGTTATTCAGAAAATTACCTACAAAAATTAAGGCTATCCAGAGTTACTCTGTTACTCTCACATATCTATTTTATGTGTATAAGTATCTATCTATTTTAGTGTATAAGTAGAAATGGGTGAACACAATTAAAGCATACAATATAAAACAGTAATTCTCAAGGAGAAACATTTGTAGTTGGGAAAATTGGGTTTCTTGCTGGATAACTTGTCGGATTTCTAATTTATCCATTGAAAACAATCATTTTCTAACATCCAAATTTTTTTCTTCCTCTAAAGATTATCCCTAAAAGTTAATTTGATTGAAAAAAGAGATTTTTTTTTCTTTTTGCATGATAGATACCTTTTGGATTCATCATAAATGTGATCTCTGAGTAAAAACCAACTTTGGGAGTGCCTTCTGAATTAGAATGAAAGTTCCTTGAATACAGGAACTATTTGTGAGTTTTCTGTGTCTGCAATGTCCAACCCAGTGCCACTTTACATATTGTGTGCTTAATAAGTAAATGTTGGATTGAATTGCTTTACAATGGATTTATCATTGCAAAGTTTATGATTATTCAGTGCCTCTTCAAATTATTATAACTTGGGGTTTTAATTTCCCCAGTATGAAATGGAATTTTGTCACACTTCATTACAAATTAGATAACTTATAGATATGACTGGATAGTATCCTTAACAATTGATTCTTATTTTCATAATTTTTTAACAGAATGTAGAAGGTAACATGCTAGACCTTGGACCTGGAAACCTGAATTTCTAAACTCAGCTCTTCCATTGGATATGTGACCTTGAGCCAGTTGTTTAACTTATCCAAATATCAGTTTTCTCATCTAAAAAATGAGGATAACAATACTTACACTATCTACTACACAGGATTTCTGAAAGCACCAAAGAAATCAATATATTTTAATGACTTTGTAAATAATAAAGTATTTAATAAGAGAAAAGTGCTATTTACATTTATTAGAGGTAATGAATTTTTTTATTCTAATATACCCTCCTTTTAATAATATCTTTTTATTTTTCAAAATAGAGGCAAAGATAGTTTTCAACATTCATCCTTGCAAAACCTTGTGTTCCAAATTCTGTCCTTTCCCCAAGACAGCAAGTCACCCAATATAGGTTAAACATGTACAATTCTTCTTAACATTTTTCCATATTTGTCATGCTGCACAAGAAAAATGACATCAAAAGGGGGGAAATGAGAAAAAAACAAACAAGCAAACAACAACAACAATACTATGTTATGATCCATATTCAGTCCCCATAGTCCTCTCTCTGGATGTAGATGCCTCTCACCATCAAAGGGATATTTGAATTGCCCCAACTCACCTCATTGTTGAAAAGAAGCAAATGTATCTCGTTGATCATCACATAGTCTTCCTATTACTGTGTACAATATTCTCTTGGTTCTACTCACTTCATTTAGTATCAGTTCATATAAGTCTCTTCAGGTCTTTCTGAAATCAATTGTTGATCATTTCTTATACAACAATAATATTCTATTACATTCACTTACTATGACTTCTCTTTTTTTTTTTTGCTTTTTGCTGAGGCAACTGGGGTTAAGTGACTTGCCCAGGGTCACACAGCTAGGGAATGTTAAGTGTCTGAGATCAGATTTGAACTCAGGTCCTCCTGA
>JAJPUD010001594.1:395380-410983 GCA_023553655.1 Myrmecobius fasciatus
GGGGGGCGGGGGGAGGGAAAGGAAAAGCTTGGGAAAAAAAAGTTTTTTTTGCAAAGGTCAATGTTGAAAGGTCATTCATATGTTTTGCAAATAAAAAGCTTTATTTAAAAAAAAGAAAGATTTTTGCATCAATATTCATTAGGGAAATTGGTCTATAATTTTCTTTCTCTGTTTTCATCCTACCTGGTTTAGGTATCAGTACCATGTCTGTGTCATAAAAGGAATTTGGTAGGAGTTCTTTGTTCCCTATTTTTTTTTCAAATAGTTTATATAGTATTGGAGTTAATTGTTCTTAACTATTTTGTTGATTTTTTTTTCATAAAACCAACTTTTAGTTTTATTTATTAATTCAATAGGGTTTTTTTTACTTTCAATTTTATTAATCTCTCCTTTTGTTTTTGTTTTTAGAATTCCAAGTTTTGGATTTGATTGGGGGTTTTTAATTTGTTTTTTCTCTAGCTTTTTTAGTTGCAAGCCCAATTCACTTATTTTCTTTTTATTCTATTTTATGCAAGTAAGCATCTAGAGATATAAAATTTCTCCTTATTACCTCTTTGGCTGCATCCCACAAATTTTGGTATGTTGTCTCATTATTGTCATTCTCTTGGATGAAATTATTATTTATGTCTATGACTTGCTATTTCACCCATTCATTCTTTAGGATTAGATTATTTAATTTCCAATTACTTTTTGGTCTATTTTTTCCTGGCTTTATATTACATGTGATTTTTATTGCATCATATCTGAAAAATTCATTTGCTATTTCTGTCTTTCTACATTTGATTTTGATGTTTTTATGCCTGAACACATGGTCGATTTGTGTATAAATTCCATGAACCACTGAGAAAAAAGTAAACTCCTTTCTGCCTCCATTCAATTTTCTCCAAAGATCTATCATACCTAATGTTCCTAATATTTTGTTTACTTAATCAACTTCTTTCTTATTTATTTTGTTTATTTATCTAGTTCTGAAAGAGCAAGGTTAAGATCCCCCACTAGTATAATTTTGCTGTCTATTTCTTCTTGCATCTCTCTTAACTTCTCTTCTAGGAATTTCCATGCCATACCACTTGGTGTATATATGTTTAGTATTGATATTGCTTCATTGTCTATGGCACCTCTAGTAAGATATAGTTTCCTTCCTTATCTCTTTTAATTAGATCTATCTTAGCTTTTACTTGATCTGAGTTCAGGATTGCTACCCCTGCTTTTTTTTCTTCACCTGAAGCATAATGTATTCTGCTCCAGCCCTTTACCTTCACTCTGTATGTATCACTATGCTTTAAATGTGGTTTTTGTAAACAACATATTGTAGGCTTCTGGCTTTTAATATAGTTTGCTATCCATTTCTGTTTTGTGGGAGAGTTCATCCCATTCACATCACAGTTAAAATAACTAATTCTGTATTTTCTGCCATTTTATTTACCCTGTGATGCTTTTCTCTTTCCTTTCCCCCTTTCCTCCTCCCCAGTATTTTGCTTTTGATGACCATCTCCCTCAAACAGTCCTCTCTCTTTATAGTCCCTCTCCCTTTTTTACATCTTTCCCATAATTCTTCTGTTTTCCCTTCTATTGGCCTTTCCTTTTCTTTTCCCCCTTTTCCTTCCACTTCCCTATAAGGTGAGACAAGTTTCTCTATGAAACAAAATATGTCTGATATTCTCTCTTAGAGCCAAATCTGATGAGAGGAAGATTCACATAATGCTCATCCCCTTCCCTTCTTTCCTTCAATTATAATAGGTTTTCTTTGCCTCTTTTTGAGATGTAATTTCCCTTATTTTACCTCCTTTTTCCTCTTTGGATCCCCTTTCCATCTCCTGTTTCTTTTTGACACTATCATTTAAAATTAAAATTATACCCATATTTTCTAAGTATACCCATAACAGAAATATAGTTCTCAAGACTTCTTTCCTTTTTACCTTTTTATGCTTCTTTGAGTTCTGTGTTTGGAGATCAATTTTTTATTGAGTTCAGGTCTTAGCATTAGAATAGGTGAAATTCCTATATCATTAAATGTCCATCTTCTTCCCTGAAAGATAATGTTCATTTTGGCTAGATAGCTTATTCTTGGTTTTATCCAAGTTCTTTTGCCTTTTGAAATATCAGAATCCAGGCATTTTGATCCTTTAAGGTGGAAGCTGCTAGGTCTTGGGTAATCCCAGTTGTGGCTTCTTGGTATTTAAATTGTTTCTTTCTGGCTGCTTGCAATATCTTTTTCCTTGGTGAGATAGTGCTGAAATTAAGCCACAATATACCTTGGAAATTTAATTTTGGGGTCTCTTTCAAGAGGTGATCAGTGAATTCTTTTGATGGCTATTTTACCTTACGATTCTAAAATATCAGGTCAGTTTTCCTTTATAATCTCCTAGAGGATATTGTCTAAGTTCTTTTTTTATTATGACTTTCAGGAAGTCCAATAATCCTTAGATTGTCTCTCCTAGATCTATTTCTCCCAGTCAGTTGTTTTTCCTAGGGAATATTTCATATCTTTTTCTATTTTTTTTCATTTTCTTTTTGTTTTTGTTTGATTCTTGAAGTCTTATTGAGTCATTCACTTCCATTTCTTCAGTTTTAATTTTTAGTGTATTATTTTCTTCAGTTACCTTTTTTAGTTCCTTTTGCAATTGGCCAATTGAATATTTTTGTTCATTGAATTCTTTTTCCGTTGTACAAATTTTGTTTTTCAGTGAATTGGTGTCTTTTTCATTTCTCTTTTGTAGGGCATTATATGTTTCTTCCATTCCTTCTTGCAATGATCTCATTTCATTTCCCCATTTTTCTTCTAACTCTCTTTTCAGATCCTTTATGTAATCTTAGAAGAAAGTCTTGTGAAATGGGGATCAGATCATGTCTTTTTTGGGCTTTTCTGGAGTTACTTTGCCTTTAAGAACCTCAGGATTTGAGGTCTGTTCTCTTTCTCCATAAAAGCTGTCTATGATGAGAGTTCTTTTTTGTTTTTTATTCTTTTTTAAGGCTTGAGGTCTGTTCAATGCAAAGGAGCAACAACTGCTTTAATTTGCCCTGGGGCAGTTCTGCTGATTAATTTCCAGTCCTGGGTAATGATGGCTAGGTCTGGTGTTGTTCTTGCTCGGTGGTTTACAATTTGCCTTTTATGAAAAGTAAATCTGCCAAACCACAAGCTTGCAACCAGAACAGAGTGACCTAAGAGGTTCACAGAAGGTTTTCAGGTGCATAGAAGCTACAATGCTCCGACTCTTGGCCCCAGCTTCTTGCCCTAATCTCCCAATGCTGAGGTCTGGGCTTGGCAGAATGTCCCCTGCCCAATTGAAACAGACCTGTTCTGAAGTTCTTCTAGGGTTACTTCTTGAAATGTGTTGTATTCCAAATATTTGTGGATTCTTTGACTCCAAAACCCTTTCAGAGGCTTAATCTGCTCTCGGTTTGAGAGAAGGTCAGAGGAGGTCACAGAGAGTCATGTCTGTTCTCTGCCATCTTGACTCTCTAATCCATTTTCCAGGCCACTTTTTTCAATGAGCTACTTCACATTTTCTTTATTATTTTGATTTTGTGTAATTGTTGATGTCTAAGGGAGCTTCTACTGGCCCAATTCTAATCTTTTAGGTATTATTTTTATCAGTGAGTTTTTGTCTATTTTTTCCCTTCTATTTGATCAGTTTTTTTTCTTTCTTTTTGTTAGAAGCTTGCTTCAATGAATGTTTGTGTCTCTTTTAATATTAGAACAATTCCTTTTTTAAAGGTATTATATTCTTCAACATTTTTGTGCTTCATTTACCATGATTTTTAACCTTTTTTTGCATTACTCTAATTTTTTTTTCTCAATTGTTACTGTACCTTTCTTATTTGATTTGCAAAATCCTTTTTGAGCTGTTCTAAACCTAAAGACCAAGTTAGAATTTTATTTTGGTTTGTTTGTTTTAAATGCAAGCTTGAATGTAGCTGCTTTGATTCCATTGTTTTCTTCTGAGTTTGTATTTTGATCTTTCCTGTCACCATAGTAATTTTCTATGGTCATGTTCCTTTTTTTCTGTTTACTCATTTTTCAAGCCTATTTCTTGATTTTGAACTTTATTTGAAGTTTGGCTCGGCTCCTGGGGTGGAGAGGACAGTGTCCCAAGTTTCAGATTCTTACCACTACTGTTTTCAGAGGTAGTTCTGAGAGTTTGTATATTTTCAGCTCTTCCAAACTGGCATGATGTAAGGAGGGATGTGGTCATTTCTTACTGGCCTGTGTACTTGGGTCTGTGAGTGACCACAAACATTCTTTTCCATCCTGGAACTATGATCAGTGTTCCTGCTTTTCTTAGTACTCCTTTTTGCTCTGAAGTACAACCTGAAACTTTCACTCCTAGTGCCAGCAAAGAATCCCCTAAAATCTTTTTCTGATCAGTTGTGCAATCTCCTTATTGTTTATAGGTAGAGAACGCCACAAACTGTTTTTCTGGCCACCAATTCAGTCACTCTCAAGGCCTGTTGCTAACTTGCTGGGACAGTCTGCACAGGTACATCCAGTCCTGGACTGCATTCCACTCTCACTCTAGTGAAACAGACCTTTTTCACCCACCTCCTAAATTGCCTTGGACTAGAAAATTGTTTCACCCTGTCCTTTTATTGGTTCTTGCTGTTCAGAATTTGTATTGAGGAATTATTTTAATGTTGTTTAGAGGAAAATTTGAAAGAACTCAGATGAGCCCCTGCTTTTACTAAACTATCTTGGTTCTGCCCACTTCTATGTTTTGTTTTAAAGAATTATATTTTTCATTGAGGTCTTGTAATTCTTTTACCATTTAGTCAGTTCTAATTTTTAAGGAATTATTTGCTTCAATATCTCTTTTACAAAATTATTTAAGTTTCTATAAATTTTTTGCATAACTCTTCTATTTTTATCTTTTTTGTTTTTATTTCAGCTTTTATTTGTTTTTAAAATTTTAGATTTTTTTTCTCTTTAACTCTTCTAAGAAATCTTTTGGAGCTTGTGTCCACTATGCATTTTTTAAAGACTTTCTTGTAGATGATTTCAATTTATTATCTTTTAGTTTATGCCTTGAGCTTTCTTGATTCCTAGTTCTCTACAGTTGAGTTCTTTTTTTCATTTGCTCATCCTTTAGCTGCCTATTTCTTGACTTTGTATTTTTGTTATTGTTAGACTGTTCACTTTAGGAGGGCATTATCTGACCTGAATTTCTCTTTATTTACCCTTCCTCTTACTTAACAGCCCAGTCTGGGACCTTAAAGTTTCTGGTGCTATTAATTGGAACTGCCTTCACCACCACAGATTATACTCTCCTACTACTTAAGTAGCTAAACTCTATAAAGTCTTCTGAGGTTCCTGAGAAGTATTGTGGTACAGTGGAGGGGGGAAAGCAAGGGACTTGACCAGAGAAAGTCTCTGGCTTCAAATTCAGCTCTACCATTCACTACTCTGCAATTTGGGACAAGTCCATTAAAATCTCTGGTACCTTGCTTTCTTTTCTAAAAGGAAGATGGTATAGTAGATAATGTCAAAAAATGTTTATAGGAGCTATAATCTATTCACTGTCATGCAGGAAATATCAAGACTAAGTTTTTAACTTATTTTGATCCCCTGAGATTATTAATAACACTAAACTACTACATCATGTAGTAATGTAAGATAAAGTATTTATTAAGCACTTACTTTGTTGCAGGCATTATGCTAGCAATACAGACACAAGCAAACAGAAAAACATTCCTTGTCCCAAAGAAGTTGGCATCCTAATGGAGAGAGTATATAGAAGTTCCTGGAAGGGGAACAAAGAGGACAATTTGTTCAGTTAGGAGCTAAATTAGAAGTGAATATGTCTTGTTTGATTACTTTCTTATATGGATGTAGTAGAGAGAAATTTGCCAATTCAAAAAATAAGCCATAAGGGTTAAAATATATCCAGTCTATTAAGATCACTGGAAAGGAGATGAAAAGTAGTCTGGTAAGTCAGAGTATCAGGCAAGTGAGAAGCTGACATTGATGTAATACTATAGAAGGTTTCTAAAATATCTTAAATATATCATTTCGTGACACACTTGAATGATATGTATATCTGCATATTATAATATGTTATACTTGATATAGTATATATTTTCTGTGTATTATATGACAATATATATTTATATAATTTGATTATATAGAGTAAGTATAATAGAATGGAATATTATATAATATTTTTCTATACTATATTATATATGGTAAATAGATGTTCCACATATTACATTATATATCATGTATAACATTAAATTATGTTTTATATCAGATATATTATATTAGAAATTATATATGGCACAGTAGATATATTGCTGGTCCTGAAGTCAGGAAGAATCATCTTCCTAATTAAACTCTGGCCTTACACACTTACTAGCTGTGTAATCTTGGGCAAGTCATTTAACTTTGCTTTGATTTCTCAATCTGTAAAATGGTCTAGGGAAGGAAATGGCAAACTGCTACAGTATCTTTTCCAAGAAAACCCCAAATGACTTCACTAAGACTCAGACATGACTGAACAATAACAAAATATTACATATCTCCACATATTGTTATCACTCCTATATTTCTCTCACCACCACTTTGAATCTTCTACATTATTATAGCCACATTTTGCATATGAGAAAATGGAGGTTAAGAGAACTTAAAAGACTTGCCCATGTTCATATGGAGAGCAGAGTCTGTAGCAGGACTTGAAAGCTGATCTTTCCTGACCTGTAATCCAATACTTTTTTTTCTTTTCTGTTCAGGGTGTTTTCTTTTCACAAGCCATGAAAATACCCAACCTTTTCCCGGACACATACACCCTGGTAGCAGTAAATACTGGTCTTAGCCACGTGGCCTATGATATCTAAACAGTCATTCAGAACCAAGCTAGTTCCACACCTAAACCCAAATACCAAGTTCATATTAGAGAGAGAGAAGAAAAGGTTTAGCTTCTCTTAAATATCTAGTGTGCCTAAATGTCAAACTGAGAAGAAAAAAAAAAGAAAAGAAAAGAAAAGGAAAAAGAAAAGAAAAATTTCTTGTTTAACCCCCAGTGGCCTGAAATTAAATGTTTCATGTTACTGGATATTGATGGGTGTGATTTGCTATTATTTTCCATTTCCTGGTGAATCTCAAGACAAATAAAATTCTAGTCCATGTGTTCTACCCCATTTCCACCCTTCCTCAACCTTTAGATATTTAGACTGTCTTCTATAAAAAGGTATGTGGGCATATATGTGTGTGTGTGTGTGTGTGTGTGCTTCTTATTGAAAATGCCTGTTATAGGGGCAGCTAGGTGGTGCAGTGGATAGAGTACTAGACCTGAAGTCAGGAGGATCTGAGTTCAAATCTGGTCTCAGACACTTAATAATTCCTAGCTGTGTGACCTTGGGCAAGTCACTTAACCCCAACTGCCTCAGAGGAAAGAAAGAAAGAAAGAAAATGCCTGTTATGAGAGTATGGTTCCAGAATGGAACATTATTGTCAATGCTTGTCAATTTAAGCAGATATTCCACAGTGGTAACAGGTTTTATTCAGTCTAGATACCTTCAACTTAAGTAAACTCCAAGAACTGACCTCTCTTCTAAAGAGAACAACCCACAAACAAATATGAATTTGGTAAATAACTAAATCACTGCTTCTAAGATCAAGAAACATCTAGATAGAGCTAGAAGGGGATTGGGAAATTCTGGAAATTATGAAATTTGTCATGCAAAGGACAGGCTTTCTTTCTTGACAATCCAACTATTCCAATCTTTGAGCCAGATAGAGGGCCAGGGGTTGATCTTAAAGACAATCTTAAAAACAAGTCATCGTGAGGCAGCTAAATGGCACAGTAGCCCTGGCATCAGGAGAACCTGAGTACAAAGTAGGCCTCAGACATATGACACTTACTAGTTGAATAGCCCTGGGCAAATTAATTAACTGAAATTGTCAGGAGAAAGGGGGAGAATATGTTGTCCTAGTTGAATTGTGGGAAGATTATAATACAAGGCAGGAAACTATCTAGCTCTTCAAAATTCCACTACAAATAACTTAAAACAGAACAGCCGAAATAAATAAAAGTCAAGGTAAAGAAGTCCAGCCTAAGACAACTTGGCAGAATGTTAGGAAAAATTTGACTCCCAGATGCAGCAGTCTGACCTGATTAAGGTGCAGATACCTCTAGCCAGATAGATACTGCCACTGAACAAAGAGCAAGTCTTGGAGATAGCTTTAATTTGCAACCTTAGTTTCCAGAACTTTTACTTCAACAGACCACGCATATAAGTTTAGCAGCTGATCAAGGGAAGATTTTGAGAGTTTTCTGTTGGCACTGGATATTAGGTTTAGGAGTGCTGACCAGACAGGGTTTCAGGCTCCAGCTATAGGCAAAGAGTAGTGAGGTTAGTGAATGGGATCACAGAAAGGTGGGTCCTTGCTAGTTGTGGTCCCTGGAAGAACTAATCCCTGGTTTCAACTCTGGGCAGATGGGCAGCTTGGCACTTGCATCTACTTGAGGAACTATAGAGAGCAAGAACATTTGCAGTGGCAGTGGCTCTGGGGCTCCTGGTTTCAGTTCAGGGGCAGAGAAGAGTATCTGAGGTCACTTATAGACCAAAGTGTGAACCAAAAGAATGGTGATCACACCTGGCTTTTGATGCTAGAATATTTGGAAGAACCAATCAAAGACTCCTAGATAGAGCTCAGAAAGCAACAGCAAGAATAATATGAAACCTGAGACATTATCCCTCATACCCTGCAAGCAGAGACTGACACTAACATAAAATTAATGGTAAAAAAAAAATTAGCCATTAAAGCGAGTAAGAAAAAACAGGAAAAAAACATCCTAATATGTATACATACTACTATATCTACTAAGGTGATAAAAAGATCAGCGGTTAAACTCAGAAGACACAGTAGTTTTCTATAAAGCTTCTATAAAGACAAATGTGAAATGGCCACAAGTCCCAAAAGAGTTCATGGAAAAGCTTGCAAGGAACTTTAAAAATTAAATAAGAAAGGGGGAAGCTAGGTGATACAGTGGTTAGAGCACCAACCCTGAAGTCAGGAAGGCTTGAGTACAAATCTGGTCTCAGACACTTAACATTCCCTAGCTGTGTGACCCTGAGCAAGTCACTTAACCCCAATCACCTCAGCCAAAAAAAAAATTAAATAAGAAAGGTTGAGGAAAAAATTAGCGGGGAGAGGAATAAGAATAATGAAAGAAAATCAAGATAATTATGAAAAGAAATTCAATTGGAAAAGGAGATCCAGAAACTTACTCCCTGCCCCCCTCAAAAAAAAAATCCTGAAAAATTAGAATTTGGCAAAGCAAGCTGATGACTTCACAACACATCAAGAAATAATAAAACAAAATCAAAAGAATGAGAAAAATAGAAAAGAATGAAAGACATATCATTAGAAAAATAACTCACCTGAAAAACAGATTGAGGAGAAATCATATAAGAATTGTCAGACTACAGGAAAATTATGATTTTAAAAGGAGTGCAGACATTACAACTTAAGAAATTATTAAGGAAAATTGTCCTTACATTCTTAAACTAGAGGGTAAAATAGACATTGAAAAAATCCATGATCATTGCTTGAAAGAGATCTCAAAATGCAAACTCACAAAAACATTATAGCTAAATTTCAAAGCTCTCAGGTTAAGGAGAAAATACAAGGTACTAGGAAAAATAATTATTAAATGTGGAGCTATATTTAAGATAATATAAAATTTCATATCTTCTACATCTGAAGACCAAAGGAGCTAGGATTAATAATAACTTATAATAATAATATTATCTTATAATAATAACTTATCTTACAAAGCTGCATATAATTCTGTTATGTGGGGGGGAAAACTGTTTAATGAACCAAATGACTTTCTGGAATTTCTGAAGAAAAGCTTGAATTACAGAGAAATAGAAGGACAAAGGAAATAGGATAATAGAGGGATTTTTTAAAAATCCAAAAAATAAAAACTTGGGGGGAAATGGGGGACAGGGTGTAACAAAGCTCTTAGAGTAACTTAAAGCTATTGAAGTTTAAAATTGTTGCAATACTTTGGGGGCATTGTGTATTATAAATTTAATCTGTGCCCAATTAAAATATAGTGAGTATATTTAAGTATAGAGAGTATATTTTAAATATATTGACTATGTTAATGATTTTTTTCAGCTGATGTAAACTCCATATAACAACAAGGAAAGAAGTATGTGAACCTAAGAGCCTCAGATTATAGAATGGAGTTTTGAACTCCCAAACCTCCATTTAAAGAAAGGTTCCAGAATAATTATTTGACTACATAGTCTACACTCTCCTCCATTTTATCCTCCTTGACCCCATCACTACCACCACCACTTTCAATAAATAAATTTGTGTGTTTCAATTGCCTTCAGGATCAACTATAAAGTCCATTGTTTGGCTTTTACCATCCTCTATTACCTGGGCCTTTCCTACTTTTCTAGTCTTCTTATACTATATTCTCCCATACATTTGCACTGACTGTTCTCTATGCCTTGAAATGCTTTTCTTTCTCATCTTAACATTCTGATTTCCCTAGCTTCCCTCAAATTCTAGTAAAAATTCTAATTTCTACAATCAATCTTTCTTGACCCTTCTTAATGTTAGTGCCTTCCCTCTGTTGATTATCACAAATTCATCTGGTGTATAGCTTGTTCATAGATATTGTTTGTATTTTGCTCTCCCCACCCAATTATTTGAGGACAACAACGGACTTTTTGCTTTTTTTTATCTACAGTTGTTATAATGCCTAATGTATAGTAGGTATTTAATAAATGCTTGCTAATTGGTCTTGAATAAGGCTACTATAAAGAGTACTGTACATCACATTGTATTGTGTAGAAATAAGTTATTAATTTTATTATGAAAAGCCATAAACTCAAAAGAGGTACAGATAGCATGAGCAACTGTTTTTTTTTTAATCTTAGTATACTTTAATGAAATGATACCCCTAAAGCTGCAAGTGGTTAGTTTTGGAACAAAAACCACTTTATTTAGTGGATATTAAGTATATGGAACACTAACTCTAACAGATGTAACAGGTTTAAAATATGAATTTTATATTTTAATCTATTTAAATTAATTGAAAGACTTCAATAAATTCTTGGATTTTAGATTTAGATTATTGAGGTACTTTGGTATTCATTTTGAATCTTTTGAGGTTAGCATCATGAAGAGTTTTGTAAAATTTTCTTTGGTATTACTATTGCATTTAAAATACTAGGCCAGATATAGTACAAACTATTCCCAGCTTTATATGTCTCATAACCTCATTTTTAGGACATTCCAGACCAGTCTAATAATTCATACTCAGGGATAAAAATGCAATGGGGTACTTGTGGAATATATAAAGCAATAAAAATTTTATCGATAACAAGGCACTAAAATATATATGTAATGGGTGTTTAACACATGCCCAGATCATCTAAGATGTAAAAACCCATATGGAAGAAGTCCGGGACTCACATTTTGGAGACAAGAGGACAGATATAGCTTCTTCATTCACCTTCTACATGATTAGTTGTATACTTTCTCCATTGGCTACATGCCAAAGCTACCTCTGTCTTTAAGTGTACTTGAGAGAGGCACAATCTATCTCTCTATTTCTTTTGGTGCATAGGAATAAAGGACTTTTTCACTCACAGCAGGAACACCATGCAGTAAGCTAGGGAAGAATCTGAAGGTCATCTTTCCTTTGCCTTTAGACTATGTACCCAAGAAATATGCTTGAGATGTTTGTCTGTTTCATTCATCTTTTTTTTTTCATTCTAGATGCTAAGTTCTAGGTAGAGAATCCTCAAATAAAGAGATTGAGCCACAGCATCTTAAACATCCAGGATTCTAGGAGATAGGTTACAACCAATCCAGTAGAAAAATCCTAAGAAGCTAAGTCCCTCCCCCCAAAATAAGAGAGGTTGAACCTGGAACATGATGAGACATTATATATGAGTGCTGAGCTAAAACTGTTAAAATTGTCTTCCTTCCCCAGAGTTAGAAGTAGTATAGGGATGATTATTCCCTAAGGCATTGGGAAGAAAATGTTTGTTCTGGATTTTTTTTTTCAATAAATATTCCTTTCTAAAGATGAACTGGTTAAATGAAACTAGGGTAATTGTACCCCTAACATTGAAAAAAATACAACTGCTGGAGACTATAGCCAATGGCATATATGAGAGACACCCCAACCTCTTAAGGGTACCTTCCAGACAATTTAGTGATAATACATCTGAATTTCTACCACTGTGGGCTAGAAAAACATTGTTATCAAAAACAATTCCTGCTTCTTTTGCTCCTTCCTAGAACTTTCCTGATTAGAGCCATGACAAATTGATGCCATATAATCTTTTTTTTTTCTGTTAAGTATTTTATTTATCATTGAAGAAAAAACACAGCAGCAAGTACTGTGTTGGCTTCAATAAGACCAAAGAGTTAATAATTAACAATGCCATATAATCTTTACTGAGTCTTCATAGCAGAAAGACAATCCTTAAAATCCTCTCATTGATTCTTTATAACATTCACTATAGTGACAGTTTCAAATGTTTTCTTCTCCACAGATTCCTAATACACTCTCCTTCCATGCTTTCTTCCTGAGAGCTTCACCTGATATTTCACCAAAACACTTAAAGCTATCCTTGAAGACCTTTTTTTCCCCATGTTCATCACATCATGTCCTTCTGACACTGTACCTAACTATTTTCACTTTAATTCTAGGCTCTGATGAAGAGATAAATATTTTGCTTTATCATAAAGGCCAATAATTCATATTCACCCCATATATCTATTTTTTTTAAGTCAGGTCAATTTAACCTTTAAAATTATCTCTCATATGTTGCTCCTTTTCTCCATTAACACATTTATCAATTTAGTTTAGTCCTTCATCTTAACTTGCTTGTAGTGTTTTAACATCTCTCTAACTTGTCTCTCCTAAAACAAGTAGATCCTCCATTCACTTTCCAAAGTTATATATCCTATAGAGAATTATCTCATATTTATAAGAATTCAAGCCATTCTCCAATTGATAAATGGTCAAAGGATATGAACAGATAGTTTTCAGATGAGAAAATTAAAACTATTTATAATCATATGAAAAGGTGTTCCAAATCACTATTGATGAGAGAAATGCAAATTAACACAACTCTGAGGTACCACTACACACCTGTCAGATTGGCTAAAATGACAGGAAAAGATAAAGATGAATGTTGGAGGGGATGTGGGAAGACTGGGACACTAATGCATTGTTGGTGGAGCTGTGAACAGATCCAGCCATTCTGGAGAGCAATTTGGAGCTATGCTCAAAAAGTTATCAAACTATGCATACCCTTTGACCCAGCAGTGTTTCTATTAGGCTTATATCCCAAAGAAATCATAAAAGAAGGATAGGGCCCCACATGTGCAAGAATGTTTGTGGCAGCTCTTTTTGTAGTGGCTAGAAACTGGAAACTGAATGGATGCCCATCAAATGGAGAGTGGCTGAATAAATTATGGTATATGAATGTTATAGAATATAATTGTTCTGTAAGAAACAACCAGCAGGATGATTTCAGAGAGGCCTGGAGAGACTTGCATGAACTGATGCTGAGTGAAGTGAGCAGAACCAAGAGATCATTATTCACGGCAATAACAATACTATATGAGGATCAGTTCTAATGGACATCACTCTCTTCAACAATGAAATGCTTCAAACCAGTTCCAATTGTTCGGTGAAGAGAGCCATATACACCTAGAGAGAGGGATGTGAAATGTGGACCACAACATAACATTTTCATGTTCTCTGTTGAGGTTTGCTTGCATTGTATTTCCTTTATCAGATTATTCTTTCTTGTAGATATGATTTCTCCTGCACAAAAAAATGATGCAATAACTATACATAGGGGGGCGGAGCCAAGATGGCGAACTGCGGACAGCTTTCTCTGTGAACTCCTGGGACATTCCCTCAAACCCAGACAAAGTAAGCCTTCCAACTGGTTTCTAAGTGAGAGCACCGCCAAGCATTTGGACTACAACGCACTTCTATCAAAGATCAACCGTGAAAGAACTCCAGAAAGGTTAGCCTCAGGGGAAATCGGCCACTGGTCGCGATCAGACTCCAGCCGGGGCGGAAGTCAGGGCTGCGATAGAGGGGCAGATTTTGGGCACCCAGGAAGCCCCTGGGAGATGCCTGGGCCACTTTGCTCTGCTTGCGGGCAGGTGCTTTGGCAGATCTGCCTTTGGAAAAGGGTAGATAGAGAGCAGCTGAAAACGTGGTCCTAGTGCGAATCTAGCCCCACCAGCCTCAGACCGGAAGTCACCTCGGCAAACTGCCCCAGGGCAAATACAAATTGTTGCAGTTTTCTCGGCTTTTGACCAATATCCCAACTTTAAATCATGAGCAAGAAGCAGAAGAGAGCTCTCACCATAGAAAGCTTTTACGGAGAAAAAATAGAACAGTCCCCAGATCCTGACATTATGAAAACAATCCCAGATGAAGCCACAAAGGCAGACTTAAGTTGGTCTCCCTTTCAGAAGGCTTACCTGGATGATTGCATTAAGAATCTCAAAAGAGAGCTAGAAGAAGAATGGGGAAATAAATTGAGATCAGGGCAACAGAAATATCAAAAACTGGAAAATAGGACTGGTGAATTGGAAAAAGAAAACAGGTCACTGAAAAACAAAATTGGTGAATTGGAAAAAGACAACAAATCACTAAAAAATAAAACTGGCAAAATGGAAAAAGAATGCATTGAATCAAGAAATTCAATTGGCCAGCTACAAAAGGAGCTAAAAAAGATAACTGAAGGAAATAATACTTTAAAAATTAAAATTGAACAAATAGAAGTAAATGACTCAATAAGACTTCAAGAATCAGTTAAACAAAAACAAAAAAATGAAAAAAATAGAAGAAAATATGAAATATCTCCTAGGAAAAACAACTGACTTGGAAAACAGATCCAGGAGAGACAATTTAAGGATTATCGGACTCCCTGAAAGCCACGATGAAAAAAAGAACCTGGATGATATCTTCCAGGAAATCATGAAAGAGAATTGCCCTGATGTTTTAGAATCAGAAGGCAAAATTGGCATTGAAAGCATTCACCTATCACCTCCAGAAAGAGACCCCCAAATTAAAACCCCAAGGAATATTGTGGCCAAATTTCAGGATTATCGCACCAAGGAAAAGATATTGCAAGCAGCTAGAAAGAAACAGTTCAAATACCGAGGAACTGTCATTAGAATTACCCAGGATCTGTCAGCTTCCACATTGAAGGATCGAAGGGCCTGGAACCAGATATTCCGAAGGGCAAAAGAACTTGGATTACAGCCAAGAATAAGTTATCCAGCTAGAATGACCATCATCTTCCAGGGAAGAAGATGGTCATTCAATGATACAGGAGAATTTCACCTATTTCTAATGAAAAGACCTGATCTGAACAAAAAATTTGACCTCCAAATAGAGAACTCAAGAGAAATATAAAAAGGTAAAAAGGAAAACTCTTGAGAACTATATTCCTACTATAGGTATCCTTTAAAGAATGGCAGTATAATTTGATTTTTCTTTGATAATAATGGAAAAGAAATTAGAGGTGGAAGGGATACCATACTGAAAAAGAAAAAGGGGGGAGGGGGGAAAAGGAGGCAAAATAAAGTAAAAATAA
>JAJPUD010001595.1:19367-57407 GCA_023553655.1 Myrmecobius fasciatus
TCTCTCTCTCTCTCTCTCTCTCTCTCTCTTTCTCTCTCTCTCTGTCTCTGTCTCTATCTCTCTCCTCTTTGTCTGTCTCTCTATCTGTCTCTGTCTCTCTCTCTCTCTCTCTGTCTCTCTCCTACACAGCCAATTGGTCCTTCCTTCCTATGGAAGTTGGGGACTGGGGCTGGACACAGCACAACATCAGGCTGGGCCCTGGCCTGCTCATACACACACACATACACACACACATTCCCGGGCCTCTCAGTCCATCCTGGGCACGGGGATCCCTCAAGACGCTTGGTCAGAAGGACTGATTTAGACCAAGCATGGCTCCCACTTCCACCCTGGAGACAGGAGGTTGACCACGGGCACCAAAGCCCTCACTGTGTTCTTCACTGAGTCAACAACTTGCCCAGGAGAGTAATAAATTCTTCATCTTGTGCCCATATCCCTGTTTCTTTGTGGTCTTTGTGAGGGAACAGCTGGGAGGGATCCTAGGATGGGGAAGGACCAATCTGGTCATGAGATGCTGCCAGGCCCTCCTGGATTCTAAGCGCCAAGATTTAGAGCTGAAAGGGAACTTGGGTCATGGTCATTTAGTCATTTCGTGGATCTTAGAGGCATACAAGTGGTACAGTGGATAGAGAACTAGTCTGGAACCAGGAAGCTCCAAGTTCAAATCTACCCTCAGACACTAACTGGGCAAGTCAATTGACATGTCTGCCTCAGTTTCCTTAATTGTAAAATGAAGATAATAACAGCACCTACCTCCTAGGGTTGTTAGGAGGATCAAATACAATGATATTTGTAAAGTGCTTTGCAAACCTTTAAGTGTGAGAAGGTGCTAGATGTTCCTGTTACAGATGGCGGAATTGAGGATGAGGGAAATTAAATTAATTGCCTAAGGTCACATGGGTCTAACAGGGAGAAAACATTTTTGGGCCTCTGAACTACAAATCCCAGGGATCCCAGCCAGTTCTCAACCCCTTTCAGTAAATCCCACAGGTAACACTTGGACATGGGACCTCAGACATCAGACCTCATGTCCTTTCCATGGTTTAGGATGGTTTGGAGTTTACAAAAACTGCATCCATTGTTCTATTTTGTCTTCAACAATCTTTTGAGGAAGGTTCTGCAGGAGTTACAACTGGGGAAACTAAAGACCAGGAGTGAAAGGAACCTGCCTGTGCTCACCCTGGTAGTAAGTGGCAAAGCCAGGATTCCTTCAACTCCAAATCTGGCACTTTGCCCACTGCTCCATCCTGAGTCTGTGATCCTAAGAGAGATGGTCATCCAGCTCTTGGGGTCAGGGGCACTGCCACACTCTATCCAGACTCTCAGGATGATCAGAGTGAGCCTCCGAGTGCCCTCACACACTGGCCCAGGGTCTTTCCTCTTAAACTCCTCAGAAGTGGGTTTTTGCTGTAACTGAACCATCTTATAAGATCACGGTTCTACATTTCATGGATTTCTATTTAGAAGGAAACTAGAGACCAGAACTCTCATTCCACATATCTGGAAACCAAGGTCCAGAGGGATGATGGGAGTATGTCCAAGGTCAGAAAGAGAGGAAATTAGATTAGAGCCAGAAGAAAACATAGAATAGAGGACACTCAAGATAGAAGGAGGTTTACAACAGAGACTTGTCAGAGCTGAGAGGGCCCTTCGAACACAGAATATCAGAGCTGGGAGGGCCCTTAGAAAACAGGTTGTTTGAGCTGGAAGGGCCCTTAGAACACAGACTGTCAGAGCTGGAAGGAAATTTAGAACACAAGATGTTAGAACTGGGAGGAAATTTAGAATACAGGATGTCAGAGCTGGGAGGGCCCTTAGAACAAAAAATATCAGAGTTGGGAAGGACTTGTCAGAGCTGAAAAAGCCCATAAAGTACCTAGAATGTTAAACTAAATAGTCATAAAGATATAGAATAATATAGGATTGATGTAGTTGGAAAAAAGCCTCAGTGATCATTGCTCCCTCCCCTACCTTCAGCAGACTAGGTAACGCAGAGCTTTAAGAAAGGAAGTGGTCTTTTAGATCTGATGTTTCTTGTGCAGTAAGATAACTGTATAGCTATGTATACATATATTGGATTTGTCATATAATTTATCATATTTAACATGTATTAAATTACCTGTCATCTAGGGGTGGGGGATGGGGGGAAGGAGGGGAAAAGCTTGGAACAAAAAAAAGTTTTTTGCAAAGGTCAATGTAGAAAAATCACCCATATGTTTTGTAAATAAAAAGCTTTTAATTTAAAAAAAAAGAAAAAAGAAAAGAAAAAGAAAGAAAGAAAGGAAGTGGTCATCCAAATCCCAAAATCCCCAAATGAGCCCCGGGTAGAGACAGGATCAGGGCAGGCTAGGTCCCAATTCTGTCACTCCACCAGGGTGCCATGTCACTTTGGCCAACAGAAAGAAGAGGCTATTTTAAAAAAAAACTTTGAGATGTAATGAAATTATTACAAAGTGTTTTCACCACAATATCCTTGTGAGGCCGGTAGCGAAAGCACTTTTATTCCAGTTTCACAGATTTAAGTCCCTGAAAGAAGAGAACTGTCTGCTCAAGTCTCAACCCTATTTCTTTGTTGTCCTTTCATGCCATCAGGAAGGGAAGATAGTCTGATTACTTTGTATGCGGAATTATAGTCAGTCAAAAAATATTTATTACGTGCCTATTATGTGCCAAGCACTGTGCTAAACATTAGGAAATGACTGACAACCAAGTTCCAGGTTCAGGTCCTAGCCAGGATCCCCTACACCAGCTTGGATATGAGAGGTACCCTCTCATGAACCTTAAAAGTCTCTCTTTGTAGGGACTGAACCCCCTGATTGCAACCAACCCAACTGATAATGATTATCACCTTCCTGGCCTGGACTGCGGTCCCTCTCTTTGCTTCTGTCCACTGCTGAGTGGTCCTAGCTCTATCCGTTAGTATCCTCCAGCCACTGAAAGAAAATACGGAATAATACCCACATAAGGCCAATTTTAATAGACTGTCTGACAAAGTGATTAAGGGGCTGTTCTTGGAGCCAGGAAGACCCAAGTTAGAGTTTTGCCTTTTTCATATGCTGGTTGTTACATTGAACAAAGTAGTTCTTGCAACAGTTTCCAATCTATGGAAACAGTTTCTAAACTGAAAGTTCTCCACATCTTCCCTCAAAAAGATAGAGAAAGAGAGACAGGGCAGCTAGGTGGTTCAGTGGATAGAGCACCAGCCCTAAAGTCAGGAAATCTGGTCTCAGACTTTTAATACTTCCTAGCTGTGTGCTCCTGGGCAAGTCACTTAACCTCAATTGCCTCAGCAAAAAAGAGAGAGAGAGAGAGAGAGAGAGAGAGAGAGAGAGAGAGAGAGAGAGAGAGAGAGAGAGAGATAAAGAGATAGAGACAAAGACAGAGACAGAAGGAGGGAGAGAGGGAAGAAAGGAGGAGGGGAGGGCGAGAGACAGAAAAACAGACAGAAAATGGAGAGAGATAAGTTGAGATTGAGAGAGAGACAGAGACACACAGAGGGAATATTTCTAAGCTTTATGAAGCAATTTCCTCACAATAGCCCTATGAGAACAAGTAGTATAAGTGTTATAATACCCACTTTACAGATGAGGAAACTGAGTTTCAGCTTGTACGTACTTTGAGACAACACAGACTACATTTAGGGTCAATTGACTTTCCCTTTTGGTGGCGTAGAAACCTCCACTGGGACTTCAGAAAGTCCTTTTTTTCATCCCACCTACCATAACACACTGCCAGAAATTCCACCATTGAGGCATATTTGTAAATATGGTACATTTCTTACAACAGTTCTGTGAGATGAGTCACTCAAGGATCATTATCTTCATTTTACTGATAAGCAGACTGAGGCCCAGCAAGAATAAGTGCTTTGTCCAAGATTGCTAATTGTCAAGGTTGGGGCCAGAATCCATTTTTGACCTTTGGTTACCTCTTTTTCCTTTTCACCACATGGCCTGAAGTGATGGTGAGCCATAGATTTCTCTGACTTTGATAAGGGCTGAGCCTCTCAGAAGCTCTGATAATTTTTGCTTAGTTTCATTTCTGAGCAAGAGACCAGAACCAGAGCTAGAGGGGTCTGAGCATTTGCTCATTCATTCATTCATTCACCAAATATTGACCAACAAAAACATCACAGTTTTCTGCCCTAGGAATGATAAAAAAAAATAGAATCTAGTCCCCAGTGGGAACAGATGAAGATCTTTCAGATTACAAGATTATACTGCATCAGAGATAGGATTTAAACCTTCCTCCAGAGCCATAGTTCTTACTACTGTACCATCCTGCGCCCTAAAGAAAGGGAAACTGAGGCTTAAAAAGATGGTGACCAGACAATAATTGCTAGCATTTCCTAGAGGTGGGATTAAAATTAGGTTTCTTATTCCTTCTTTCTTCTAGACCAAGATAAGTGAATATATGCCCTATTGGTCTGAATATTGGTTGAACTTTTTTTCCCCCACATATGACTTTCATAAAAACTTAAGTGTATACTAGAATCAGTGTCATGTTATTATATACAAGTGTTATAACCTTGTATTTCCAAGAATCTGAGTTTGGGTCTTGGCTCTGCCATTAAATTTGGGCAAGTCACTTCCAGTTTCTAATTCTGTGGTTCAAGGAATTCCTTGGGTTTCAGTTTCCTCCTCTATAAAATGGGGGAAATAATACTTGTACCATTTCCTTTGCGGAACTGTTGTGATGAAAATATTTAGTGAATTGCAAAGCCCAATAGAAACTTGGGCTATTCCTTTGAATCATTTACTAAATCTTCAGTAGGATATTCACCCATTTCTGAGATAATATGGTTATTCTATTGTGTTCAGAGATCTAATCCCTAGAGTTACCAAGGTGATCAGTCTCTCCTGCTCATATCCCAATATTTAGCAGCCAATGTGCCTCTAAATGCATATTACACGATACAAATTATATCACTAAAAGGTAAAATCCAATGGACAAATCATATATGTTTTGGTGGAGTTTGACATTTACGTTCTATCTCCCCAAAGTCAGCTAGTAGCACAATGAATAGAGCATTGCGTCTGGAGTCAGGAGTTCAAATTTGGTCTCGGAAACTTAACTAGCTGTGTGACCTTTGTAAAGTCCCCTAACCTCTGTTTCAGTTTTCTCATCTGTATAATGGGCATAATAATAGCACCTCCCATCCAAGATTATTGTAAGGATCAAATGAGATCATATTTGTAAACTAGTGTTTGGTACATAATAGGTGTTCAATAAAAACTTATTTCCTCCAAAAAGTCCTTCTCTGTGACATATTCTGACTTCGGGAGATTGAAGTCTATTTGGGAAAGACCCCATCCACATGAAAAGACAGCTACTATATTCTTCATTCTAAATGTGAAATGAGCGATATAGACAATGAGTTTATGGGAGCTTAGAGACAGAGAATATAAGAGTCATCAAGAAGGACTTTCCGGTGTAACTGAACTTTGAAAGATGAGAACAATTCAAATAATCATTTTCTGTGTATATTGAAAGATAAGGTATATATGGCATACTCTGAACAGATATAGCATATAGTGAGAAGAATTAGGGGACACAAAGAGAATAAACATTTATTAAGCATCTAGTATGTTATATATATGCAAATATATATATATATATATTACATGTGTGTGGGAAATATATACACATGTGTATATATTACATATTTTAAAATATATTTTGAAGGGAAATGGGGAGTAAAGAATGTTGAAGAGAATAAGGAAAATCTGCTCAATAAGGTTGCTTCTAAAAATTGAAAAAAGATAGTGAACTGAATCAAATTTATAAAAATATGAGACTTAATAAATGGTCAAAGAATATGAATAGACAGTTTTCAGAAAAAGAAATCAAAGCTATCAATAGTCATATGAAAAAATGCTCTAAATCACTATTGATTAGAGAAATTCAAATTAAAGAAGCTTTGAGGTATCATATCACACCTAATATGTCAGAAAAGGAAAATGACAAGTGTTGGAGAGAATGTGGAAAAATAGACACAATAATGCATTGTCGATAGAGTTGTACATGGATCCAACCATTCTGGAAAACAATTTGGGACTAGTCCAAAGGGTTATAAAACTATACATACTCTTTGACCCAGTAATACCACTGCTGGATCTCTGTTCAAAAGAGATCAAAAGAAAAGGCAAAGGACCTTTATATTTAAAAAAATATATTGTAGGTTTTTTTTGTGATGGCAAAGAATTGGAAATTGAGGGGATCTCTGCCCATCAATTGGGGAATGGCTGAAAGAGTTGTGATATATGATTATGATAGAATACTATTGTGCTATAAGAAATGAGCAGGATGGTTTTAGAAAAACCCGGGAATACTTACATGAACCATTGCAAAGTGAAATGAGCAGAACCAGGAGATGTTGTACACCTAACAGCAATATAATCAATTGTGAATGACTTTGCTATTCTCAACAATATAATGATCCAATACAATTCTGAAGGACTCATGATGAAAAATGATATCCATCTCCAGAGAAAGAGCTAACTGATAAAGTCTGAATGCAGATTGAAGCATACTTTAAAAAAACTTTCTTTATTATTCTTGGGTTTTCTTAATCTGCATTTTCTTTTGGAACATGTTTAATATGGAAATGTTTTGCATGACTGCACATGTATAATCTATATCAAATTGCTTGCTCTCTCAAGGACAGGAGAGAGGAGGAAGGGAGGGAGAGAATTTGGAACTGAAAATTTATAAAAATGAATGTTAAATTTTGTTTACATGTAATGGAGGAAAAAAATAAATGTAAAAAAAATCACAAAGGAAAGAAAACCTGTTGAACTTTGATATGCAAATTATGAAGTTAAAAAGGATTATACTTTGAAGAAAACTTAATTTTTAATATCTAGCCAAAAAGGTTTATGATAAACTATTCTTAATATAAATATTTCTCTACCCAAAATGGGTGGTACCTTTGTAGTTTCTGTTTTAAAAAATGATATATGGATCCACTCTTATGCAGGGGTTTAATCTCTCACTATGCTCCAATTCCAAACATAGAAATATGTAGCTAACAATAATAACTAGCATATGTGTGTGTGTGTGTGTGTGTGTATAGCACCTACTAGCCCCATGCTAAATACCTTATAATTATCTCATTTGGTCCTTACAATAACCCTGCAAGATAGGTGTTATTGTGATTGTGATTTTACAATTAAGGAAACTGAGGCAAACCAATTAAATAATTCAAATTCACACATCACTAACAGTTCAAACCATGAGGTTAGTCATAGCAGTTCACTGAGTTATTGGCCAACCAAGGACAGTGGGAGATAAGAAAGTAACTCATGTATATTGTACTTCAATATCTGAAAAGCTTTCATAACAAACCCTGTGAAGAAGATAATCCACATTTTTTATCATTATTCATTTTACAGATGAGGAAACTGAGGCAGGAAAATTTTAAGTGACTTGCCCAGAGTCAAACAACTAGTGGATTTGAACTCAGGTCTACTAACCAGTTCAATGCTATGCTACTACTCAGATATAATATAGGATATTCCAGTAGGAAAAAAATTTTAGAACACAGAATGTCAGAAATGAGAGGGGCCTTTAGACCCTAAAAGATCAGAGCTGGGAGGGCCTTTAGAACATAGAATGTCAGATCTAGGAGGGCCTTTAAAATGTCAGAGCTTGGAGGGCCCTTAGAACACAAGATGTCAGAGTTGGGGGTGGGGCCTTAGAACCCACAGTGTTAGAGCTGGGAGGACCTTCTAATTCAGAATATTAAGCTAAGGACATAATCATATATTTATCAATATAAAGAAGAATCATAGTTGGAAAGAATCTTAGAAACTATCCCATCCAAATCCTTACTCCATAAAGGTAGACAGCTGAAATCTAATACACACATGGATATGCTAGAGTCAGCTTATTCCAAGATAGCACAAACCAATTGCAGAATTTTCAGTGTGAGCATTGATTACTTGAAAATCACCTAATGCTCCAAATCAGGGCTTGATATAGTGTTTTGTTGATTGTCTAGACTTATGAAAGTAATAAAGATAAACTTAAAAGTATATTGTGACTTACATGAAAGGAAAATCTCCCTCTGATTTGTGCTAAGTGACCAATGAGCAAGACAGATAATAAGGTTAAAGGAGTTTAGAAAATGTTTCCCAGATGAAATTGACCTTGAAGGATGGAAACCGTTTAAATGGTTATTTCCTGAACAATCATTGCATTCAGTATCCTAACTGTGGCTCAAGAAGGAGATTTTAGCTCCTACCCCAGAAATCTCAGTCTGAAAAAAAGGAGAAAGGAAAATAGAAAGAATGGCTGATCTGTGCTCTATGCATAAAGGCAACAGAGATTGTGGAAAGGAAGAAAAGAAGGAGAAGGAGAAAGAGGAGGAAGAGCAGAAGGAAGAGGAGGAAGAGGAGGGAGAGAAAGAGGAGAAATAGGAGAAAAAAGGAGGAGGAGGAGGAGGAAGAGGAGGAGAAGGAGGAAGAGAAGGAGAAAGAGGAGGAGGGGATCATTTCATATATACAATATAACTTTTCAGCTTTTAGAGTACTTTTTACCTATTTATTATCTCATTTGATACTTCCAATAGAATAGGTGTATTGGTATGACTTTGGACAAATGAATTCTTCCTTAGGGCTTCAATCTCGTCTATAAAAGAGGAAAGTTGAACTAGATGAACTCTAAGGTGTCTTTTTGCTCCAAATTCTATGAACACATGATATGAGCAAGAAAGCAATGATTTAATTCATACTAATGAGTGATTAGCTATTTTTAACCTTTGCAGAGGGATCTGCATTTTAACATAGAAACCTGTTGGCCCAAATAATTCCCTACTGGGTAGAATTCCTGGGGGGGTGATATTGTTAAATAAAAATATTTATGCTATTGAGGGGGGTACACAAGGGGAAGAGATGTAGTGATTCTCGTAGATTGTCACAATGGCTCATATAGATTCATTTAGATCTGGATTCAAATCCTGGTTCTAATAGTTATAAGCAAATCTTCACCTCTCTGAGCCTGTTTCTCATGTGTGAGATGTGGGTGGCCCTCATAGTGCCAACAATAATCCATATTAATATGGCATTTTATATTATTATTGTTTCTTAAAAGAAATATGACATAATGAATTGAGAGTCAGCCTCTGAGCCAGGAAGGTTTGGGTTCAGGTCTTAAATGTAATAATACTGATTGTGTAACACTAGGAAAGTCATTAATCTTGGCAACTCTCTAAGCCAACTTGTGTTGATAAAGGAAAAATACTCACATGGGAATTCTCTGGTCCAGTGAAAAGGTGCAATTCCTATACCTATTATTATTCCTAGAATGTCACAAGGCTGACACAAGTAGAAGGCATTTCTCTTGGTTGAAAAATACACTTTAAGTGACTAGAGAGTCAATACCCTGGGATTCTAGTGACCCATGCCTTTTACTCCACAGCATCTATAGAAGCTTTTCAACTTATGGTACTCCTCTGAGGGTGTGGACTCTCTCAGAAGGAAAGCAAATTTGAGATTGATGGACAGGCAGCATCTATGTCTGACAGTCTGAAGAGTCCTGTTTTAATCATCTGGAGAGGATCTAGCCCTATAGGGCTGCCCTGAATCCCCTCTCCTCTCCCCATCCCAAAAAGTGAAACACACCTGAGTCTACTAAATCAATAGCCTTCTTGTAGCTGGACCCACACCAGAGTCAAAGCTCTTTTGCTCTCCTATATCAAGGCTTTTAACTCCCTGTCTCTTTTGGCTTTCTGGAATCTCTCTTTTGTCTCTCCAAGAAGTAAGTTCTTCCCAGAAACTTCCCTTGTCTCCAAAAATCTGCATTTAGGGACTCAAACTTGAATTTTGCTAGAGATAACTCTCCAAGGCAGCCTTTGCTTTGGATATCCTACCACCGCCTTCTCTTCCTAGAAGATTAAATTCTGGAATAAAGAGTTGCTTCTTTTCATAGAAGGCTGGATTTTTGGAGCTCTTGATGTTGAACCACCCATAAAAGAAACTCTCAGGACTCCTCCAGAAGTTAGGGATCAAGAATTCTTCCACTCTGGTCAGTGTTTTCTGAATCCATGACTACCACAAGGTGGAGAGCATGGACATCTCTGCCACTGTTTCTTCTGGACTGGGAGCATGTGCTCTGGTTATGGCATCCCACCCCTGCTTGCTGCAGCCATCTCTTAGGTCCTTGGTCTGGGTGCTTGGTTCCCTTCTGAATTGTCTCATGAATGAGCATGTGCTTTGCCCAAGGTATACATTAACAGTTGCTAGGAGGACTTTGGTGAATAGACAGAGCACCAGACTAGGAATCAGGCAGAAGAGACTTTGAATTCGATGTCAGTGACTTACTAGATGGATAGTTCCAGGCAATTTATTGAATCCCTCTAGGTATCATTTTTTTCAACTATAAAATGAAGGGGTTGGACTAGATTATCTCTAAACCCCTTCCAGCTTGAAATCTACCATCCTATGACCCCATCTACTCATAGCTCCACTGGAAAAAAAAAGAGAAAAGGGGGAAATACAAATAATATGGCAGCTCTCTTTTACAGCCCAAAAGAGCTTCTCCTGTAATGTCTATCCTACAGGAATCCAGCTCAATAAGTATAAATCCAACCACTGAGACCCTTCCTCTAAGAGGCACTAAAGAGGCATGGCCAAGACTTCCCACAGGAAAGGTCCCAAAACAAAGCCTAATTTTCCTGTAAGCTCAACCAGATGATCAAAAACCTCTCTTTATTAAAACTCTATTAAAGAAAAGGGGCAGGTAAGTGACACAACAGGCAGCATACCAGACCTGGAATCAGAAAGACCTGAGTTCAGATATGATCCCAGACATTTATTAGTTGTGTGACCCTGAGCAAATCACTTCATCCTGTTTGCCTCAGTTTCCTAATCTGTAAAATGAGCTGAAAAAGGAAATGGCAAACCACTCTATTATCTTAGCTAAGAAAATCCCAAATGGGATCATGAAGAATCACACTTGTCAGCAACAACTGAACATCACCATCACCAAAGGAAAGCAGTATAGGAATCAAGGAGAGGCTTCCCTACTAACATTATTATTATTTATGGGAGCTACTAGGTAAGATGATTAGCACCGTCTCACCTATAAATCTATTCTGTGGACTCAGGTCCCCTAACTTGACCCGATATTTCATGATTTCTTCCTTTGCCTCTATTTCCAAACTCCAAAAAAATCCTCAGTAGCAGACAGAAAAGATCAAAGGAATCCAGGAATGACTATATTTGCAAATGATTCCTTTGTAAGCCAGATGTTTAAAAGTCGACATTTATCTGATTCATGTGACTGATCTTCGATTGACCTTTCAGTCAGAAATCCAGCTGTAGTCTGGCCTCTGCCATTAATTTGGTGTGTCAGTTGGGACAAATCATTTCCCTTGGTCTCAATTTTTTCATCTGTAAAACGGTTTGCCCGGACTAGAAGGGCTCTGTGATTGGAACAGGGCTCCCCTTGCTTCCCTGCAACAAGAATTAGTCTTTCCTAAAATGTAACAAAGCTGTCCCCAGGACCTGATTGATGTCTGTCTCCTTTGGTAGTGATTGCTGGTCACATAAAGGTGCCTTCTATGTGGTGTCAAGACCCAGCTTAGATATGGTGTTTGTCCAAAAAGCACCAAATCATCATACTCTGCTCTGCTGACTAGGAGCAGTTCCATATGGGGCCCATCTAGAGCAGTTCAGTAGCATTACATTATGATTGCATATCCTTGCTTTGTTAGAGCAAAGTAAATCTCATTTTTTGTTAATTATTCAGTGATTTTCAAATGACTAATTTTGTCCCTGAACAGGATACTGGCAGCCAGTCCATACTTAACAGAACTTAAGATTTCTTCTAATTCAAATTCACTTCCTAAATTTTGACATTTTCTGTTCTATTGGCCTTCCCAGCTCTCACATTCTGTGTTCTAAAAGGACCTTCCAGCTGAAATTCTAAATTCTAAGGGCCCTTCTGACATCCTGTGTTCTAAGGTCCTTCCCCCCATGTTCTAAGGGCCCCCCAGCTCTGACATTCTGGTTTCTAAGGGCCTTTCTGACATTCTGTGTTCTAAGGTCCTTCCCCCGTGTTCTAAGGGGTCCCCAGCTCTGACATCCTGGGTTCTAAGGCCCCACCTCTGACATCCTGGGTTCTAAGGGCCCTCCCAGCTCTGACATCCTGGGTTCTAAGGGCCCCTCCCAGCTCTGACATCCTGGATTCTAAGGGCTCCCCAGCTCTGACATTCTGGGTTCTAAGGGCCCCTCTCCTGTATTCTAAGGTCATTCCCCTCGTGTTCTAAGGGTTCCCCCCCCAGCTCTGACATCCTGGGTTCTAAGGCCCCAGCTCTGAAATCCTGGGTTCTAAGGGCTCTCTCAGCTGTGACATCCTGTGTTCTAAGGCCCTCCCAGCTCTGACATCCTGGGTTCTAAGGGCCCTCCCAGCTCTGACACTCTCTGCTTCTGGCTCTAACATCCTCTAATTTTATGAGTGCAAAAGTGCAATGATCCTATGACTGAAGATAAGAACCATCTGGACTCAGACAGTTACTATAGGGGACTAGAAAGAAGAAGGAAAATGTGTTTAGTGGTTCAGGGCCCAACGAGGACCCACCCAGCATCAGGAGCATCCCACCTCCCTGTTAACCTACATCATTCCCTTCTCTAATTTGAGCCCCCCTTGCCCCTGCGTTTCTGCTACAAAGACCAACCACATGGGCCTCATTTAGCTGACGGCTTCTCTACCTTCATTATCAAAAGGCCTGGCTCCTCATTAGAATGACTTTCTTTCTCCACCATCCCAGGCGGCTAGGGAAAGGGTCAGCTGCACTCATGAAATTCTCAGACCTCGAAGGGTTTAAATTTCCATGTTTTTTCCTGTGTTGGAGCCATCAGAAAATGATGAATAAAAGATGAAAATTGGGGAGCTCCTCTGGCGTCCAGAGAAATGTGCTGAGCATTTAGAGCGGGAAGATTAGAGACAAACATTTCTCTCTGAATACCCCCCAAAATACCCCCTCAAACTTCAAACAGAGGATAAACAAAACCGCTCTCCTCTGGGTTTGAAGCAGCCAGAACCTAGTGGGGGAGATGAGGGGTCTGGACTTGGGGCAGACTGGGGCCAATGGAAGAGCAAGGGGATGGTCAGGAAGCTCACTATGACCTTGGGAAAATAATAATATCATATATATCATGCTAAGCACTTTACCCACAGGATCTCATTTGATTTCCACAACAACCCTGTAAAACAGATGCTATTATTGCCCCCGTTTTACAGATGAGGAAAGTGAGGGAAACAAAGGTTAAGTGATTTACCCAAAGTAACCCAGTGTCTAAGGCAAATTTTGAATTTAAGTCTTCTGATTCCAGGTCCAACACTAACCACTGTACCACCTATCTCAATATCTATCAGTAAAATGAAACATTTGGACCAAATCACTACCAAGGTCACATTTTATGTTTTAAATTCCCTCTAATCTCTGATAGTTTATGTTCTAAGTGTCCTTCCAATTCTGATATTCTTTATTCTAAGGTCCCTTCTAAGTATAACATGCTTTATTCTAAGTTCCCTTCTAATTTTGATGTTCTATGATCTGTGACTCCTCCCTTCCAACTCTCACATTCTATAGTCTATGTCCCTTCTAGCTCTAACATTTTATATTCTAATTATCCTTTTGTTTCTGATCATCTTTATTCTAATTTCCATCCCTTCTCTGTAAATCTTTATTCTAAGACCCCTCCCAGCTCTGGAGATTTTAGCGAGATGCAAGCTCAATATAAGTCAGTGAGATATAAGCGTCAAAGCCTCTAACTCATTAAGATGATGATACCGAAAAGAAGGAGGTCAGAATCCTGCCGTCCTGTGCCCCAGTCAGATTTCATCTTCAATGTTGTATTCAGTTCTTGGTGCCACAGTTCCTCTGCTTGGAAGGGACATTGATACACTAAAGAGAATTCAAAGTAAAGCCCCCAGAATGAAGTCCATGTCATACAAGAAACAGTAAAGTCAAAGAGGCAGAATACCTGAGGATGGATAGGCTGGGTCACAATAGAAAACTCTGGGGAGAAATGATAATTATCTTTAAATATTTGAAAGGCTGCCATGAGAGAGGGAGATTATACTTTGGCCATTTGGCCCCATAGGGCAGAACTGGGAACAATGGCTAAAAACTTCAAAGAAGCCGATTTAGACTCCATGGCAGGGAAAAGTCCTTAATAATTGAAGAATTGTGTATCTCCCCTCCCCTTCAAGCAAAAGGCTAATGATTTTTGTTGGAATGAGTCGGGGATATGTGTCCAACCACACACTGAGGCCCTTCGGATAAAAATCCTGTGATTTTGTCCATGTGTGTGGGAACTAATGTCAGAGGCACTCCATAAAAGGCTCTTCACATTTGTTTTTTATCCTTTCTACAATTATCCTAGATTGACACCTTGGTTTTACCACATTAGCTGGCATTGGGATATCAGTGCTGAAAAGGACCTAAGGCCATAGAAAGTCAAAGCTGGAAAGAACCTTAGAACATAGAATGTTGGAGCTAAGAAGGACCTTAAAAGATAGAATATTGGGGCACCTAGGTGGTACCATGGATAGAGCACCAGCCCTGAATTCAGGAGGACCTGAGTTCAAATCTGGCCTCAGACACGTAACATTTTCTAGCTGTGTGACCCTGGGCAAGTCACTTAACTCCAATTGCCTCAGCTAAAAAAAATAGAATATCAGAGAAGGGCCTTTACAAAATGGAATTTATTAATTCATAGGGACATGAGAGCATATGATGTCAAAGGCTCCTTAGAAATAAAATGTCATATCTGGCAGAGACATAGGACTTAGAATATCAGAGTTTGAAGAGACCTTCGAATATAGAATTTTAGTATTGAAAATAACATGTAATATGTGGAAGGGAAATTAAAATAGCACTTCAGAATTGGGAAAAATCTTAGAACACAGAATTTTTAAAATGGAAGGGACCTCAGGACATAGAGTTTCTATGCTGAAAAGAGTCTTAGAACATAAAATGCCAGAGCTGGAGTCCTTGGAAACATGTCATTAATTTTTCAGAATAAAAAATTGATCTCATAAAGGGAGAAGAAACTTAAACTGCAAAGCATATTGTGGTAGAGGACTTGAATCCTGGTCTTCTGACTATGAAATTTGTTCTTTTCACTTCTCCACACAGTTCAGAGCATATGACCTAAGACACTAATGTTTCATTTGCTTATGAAAACAACAACCCACCTTAAAGAAATTTGAGCTCCCGTTAACCATCTAAGACATCCCTCTTAGACCTCAAGTCTAAGTCACCACGAGTTTCCATAGGGACAGCCAGAAAACTCGGCACTCACGGAGCTATCCTTGGTACTGAAATGCCACTGCCCAAGCCCATTGCCAACTCTGAATACTAACCCGTAAGATTCCACCTTTCAAAAGACTAGTCACCTCCCATCTTTGCAGAGCTAGGAAACTAAAGATTTGGAAAACTACCCATAAGTCCAAACTTGGCTGGTATGATGGTTAATTTCAATGCACTGCTCTCTCTCTCTTTCTCTCTCTCCCTCTCTCTCTCTCTCTCTCTCTCTCTCTCTCTCTCTCTCTCTCTGTCTCTCTTTCTGTGTGTGTGTGTTTGTGTGTGTGTGTCTGTCTCTGCCTCTCTCTCTGTTTCTGTTTCTCTCTGTCTCTCTGTCTCTCTCTCTGTCTCTCTTTCTCAAGAAGATAGACAGGAGGAAGGCACATAATTTAAGGTTATTTAATAGCAAAACAAATGAATGACTACACTTCAAAAAAAAAACTTCACTTCTCACTGAGATTCCTGTTACTACTTTCAGCCTGAAAGAGGAAATTTGGCTTTCTGGATAGAGTGATAGAATTGATGTCAGAGATGGGTTCAGATCCTGACATTTACTAGTGAGACCATAAGTATTTCACTTACACTTTACAAGCTTCAGTTTCCTTATTTATAAGTTGGCAGTGATGATGCCTGTGTTATTTACCTTTGAACCTGATCAGGTTCAAATTCGATTATATATGTAAAAGGCTTTAAAACCCCAAAGTGCCATACAAATTTCAATTATCATTTTCACACTGTGATCCTTCTCTTGTTCATAACTGACTTCAGACTTTTAGGATGACCTCCTTTAAGTCCCCTGACCCATAGTTCCTGGGACTCATGAAAATTCAGAAACAGAAAGGATCTTATGGGAATGCTGGTGTCAGGGAAGATTGATTTAATGGTGTTTCAACATGGAATCAGGAAGAACTGAGTTCAAAATCACCCTCAGTTTCCTCATATGTAAAATGAGTTGAAGAAGAAAATGGCAAATCATTCAGTATCTTTACCAAAAAAAAAACATATAAGGTCATGAAGAGTCAGATACCTCCTGAAATAAATAATGGCAATAAGCAGCTGAATGATTTCTCTGGCTTGTGAAGGATAACTGGGCCCCAGCAGATAATGGTGGATGACAGGATCCAGTCAAGTATAGATTGGCAAAGTGAAGTGGGAATGGGGCAAAGCAGGGCAGAGCAGAATAAGGTGAGGAAGTTTGGGAAAGGCTCTAGGTAGGGAATAGGTAAACTTTGTTGGCAGTGAAGTTGCCCCCAAAAAAGGCATAAATGAGTCAGTAATGTGATGAGGCAGCCAAATAAAACAAACTCTGATGTGATTTTGGTTGGCATTCAAAGGGGCATAGCTTCCAAGAAATAAGGAGATGAAGTGATGATTCCTTTATTTTCTCCTCTGACCAGACTGTATATGGATGAATACTCTGTTCAATTCTAGGTATCACTTTTAAGAAGGTCCTGGTATTCACATCATATGATGATCCGCAGAAACAAGGAAATATGTGTAGCCTAGAGAAAGTGGGTGGTTAGGATTTGATAGCTGCTTTAAGTATTTGAAAGGGTTGCCTAGGAGAAGAAGGAATAAACTTCTTTAGTTTGATCCCAAGGGGAGGAACTAGAAATAATGGAGAGAAGTTGCAAAGAGTGCAATTTAGCTTTGCTATAAGGAGACACTTCCTAACACAAGCTTCAGAGGTCTCCAAGCAGAGGATGGATGATCACTTGTCAGGTGCATTAGAGTGGAGATTCATTTTGTCTATGACTTGGATTAGATGCGTGCTAAGACATCTTCCAATTCTCAAATTCTGAGATTCATTGGAGGAGGTTGATTGTGGAAAAAGAGAGGAGTAGGGTGGTTCCAGATAAGTATCAAATGGGAACTCAGGAGTCCTGGATTTTATTTTCAGCTTTACCTTGTTCTTCCTACACAACATGTGACTGGTCAAATCATCTCCCCTCTCTAGGGAAATGAAGGAGATTAATTAGATTTTTCTAAAATCCCTTTGATGCCACGTTCTCAGGTCCCTCCTGACTCTGATAGCGTCCATTCTAACATTTTGTGTTCTAAGGTCCCTTTTTGATCTGACATTCTGTAACATAAAGATCTTTCTAGCTCAGACATTCTATCATCCTGTAATTCTGATTGGACTTGAAATCAAACCTGGCACCATGTAATTCCCCAGATCTCCTCCTCCCAGCCTTTGGGCTCTGTCAGTTCAGTCTCCCTTTTTCATCTCCTCCTCTCCCTCTACTCTGCCCTGCCCTTACATTTCCTGTCTTCTCTTTGGTTTTTCTTCTACCCCTCCCCCTCTTCTCAGTTTTTGGTTTTATTTTGTTTAAAGAAGACATGAAAAATGGATGAGGTGCCCCAGCCCAGTGCATGGATTCTGATTCGATTAGTGCTGATGTTTCTTTCATGAGAGATGGGATCTCTCCTCAGGGCTCTCACCTGCAAAAGCTGAGTTCAGTCACGGAAGCTGTTGGATGAATTGTCTTTGCTGATCACCTCCCTTCTCACCCTCCCACTCCCATCTCAGTACAGAGAGGCCTTGCTGTTTCATGCTCCTTCCCAGCCCCACTCTTCCCAGATGCTACTCTTCTCCATTCTACTCCCTCACAATAGCTGCATGTCCTAGAGTTCCCTAAGGCCAGCTCCTGGAGGACTGGAGCAAGAATCTCAGCTTTACCCTTTTAGATCATGTAATGCTTCGTGTTAGAGTTGAAAGTGATCTTAGAAAATAGAATGTCAGAGTTGAAAGTGTCCTCAGAATATTGGAGCTGGAGAGAAACTTTAGAAAATAGGATGATGAAGCTAGAAAGAACCATAGATATCTCTAGTCCAGTGCCCTCATTTTAGAGGTCAAGGAGCTAATGCCCAGGAAGGGAAATGATTTTGGCTCAATACAAGAGGTGGAATGGACCTCAGATGACATTCAGGCTACCTACTTTAAAGATGTCTAGGAACTAAGTAGCACAGTAGATAGAGTCCTAGACCTGACATCAGGAAGACTCATTTTCCTCAGTTCAACTATAGTCTCCAATATTTACTAGCTGTGTGACTCTGAGTAAGCCACTTCACCTGGTCTGCCTCAGTTTCCTCAACTGTCAAATGATCTAGAGAAGAAAATGGTAAATCACTCCAGTAATTCTGCCAAGAAAACCCCAAATGGAGTTATGAAGAGTAGGAAATGACCGAACAACAACAAAAGCAAAGGAAAACCTACTTCCTCCTTACTCTATTTTTCGAATGCTTCAATGATTAGAAAAAACACATTTGGGGTGGTTGGTGATCCCTTATATAGCTTTTCACAACTAAAAGCAAAGCCAAAACTATGAATCCGCAGTCTTGACTCACATAGTTCTTTGGCCAGCAACTAAATATCCTTTTTTATCTGCTATCCCTCTCTCTTCCAAATTGTCCTTACTCTCCAAGTTCCTTCTCCTGCCTTCCAGAGACCCTGCTGCCTTTCTACTACAGATATAACCAGGAAAATAATTTCAAAGAGGTATTATAATAACAGTAGCAGCAGCAACAATAACCTGTTTATTCTAGTGCTTTACTGTTTCCAAAGCATTTTCCTCACAACTTCTCTGGGAAAGTTAGCAATGTTTACATATAACTTTACAGTTTACAGATAACTACATCCATATTCCAGGTGAATCAGCAAAGCATCTCCTGAAGGATGTGACATCCTGGGTCGTACAGTTAGCAAGTGGTCAAACTGAGGCTCACCTAACTCCAGTCCAGGGTTCTCCCCAGTATCCCACCATCCAGGTACATAGAATGAGGGACTTTTCATAGAATGGAGACAATGGGATGATGTCAATAATAATGTGTGGGCAGAAGTGAGCATGGTTTGCTCGAGCTAGTGAGGAAATCAATCTGCACAGAGCAGGGAGTTTGTGCTGAGAAACAATGGCAGATGGGGTTGGAGATATATTCAAGGCTGAACTATGGAACATTTGAAGCCCAGCCAGGGGAACTGATTTCATTCAAGGTCATATACTAATATCCTCTGACTCCAAACCGAGGGTTTGCTTCATTCACTATACTGAGCCGCCTTCTCAGATTTATGGTTCTTTATCTGGTGCAATACCAGCCATAGAAGACCTTTGACCAGGGAAGTGACACAATTACAGCAATTCAGCAAGAGCGGAAAAGACCATAAAAGACCGTAAAAGACCGTAAAATAGAAGTTCCATCAGGAGTCTGTTAAAATTCATTTTAAAGCACCGGTTAAATACCTACTGTGTACAAGAAAGACCCAGTAGGATGCAACAATAAAAACAATACAGTCTTTGCCTTCCACTTCCCCAAGGAGATTACAGTTGACACAGTTCAGGTGAGAAGTGATGGGGACCTGAAAGAACATGGCATCTTGGGAACAGAGCAAAGGGCTGAGTTCTGGCTAGTTTGGCTACAGCAGCTGGAGATAAGGACCATCGTGGGGGCTGGGAGGGAACTTCAGGTCCGCCCTTGATGTCACATTAGGTATGTCCCTTCCTCTGCTCACTGGAGTGGACCAGCCACAAAGGCCTTCCCCAGCCTGCTCTGACACTGAAGTCAGCCCAGGCTGAGCCATCTCCCCACCCCCAGCCCTGCGTGCTAGACCAGCCCAGCAGCTGTTGGCATATGTTTCATTGGGCCTGTGGTGAGGCTACGGAGGGCAGGGGAGGGAGGGGGAGTGTTAGGAGATGATCCCAGAGCCCAGGGGACTTTCTGACACGCTATCCCTTTCTCACGGAGGGTGTTCTCTGGGCGATTGTTGGCACGCTGAGGAGACAACAGCCTGAGGCTCCTCCCGGCCCCTGACATCCCAGCTACTAGGAAAGCATCAGCTGGCCCCTCTGCAGGCTCAGGGAACATGGGCCAGCGTTGGCAAGCCACCGAGGGCTTCTTGTCTAACTATCCCCCTCCTCCCATGGCTATCAGTCTGTCTGTCCCCCCTGTTCTCTTCTCTTTGTCTCTCACTTCGTTCTAACCTGAAGTCACAGGACTTGAGTGTGAATCCCAGCTCTGCCGCTTGCTATCTGTGTTATCGTGGACTAGTAAAGTCAGCCTCTCTGAGCCTCGATTTTCTAAAATGAGTGGCTTCTTAGGTCCAAGTCTAGATTTGTGATCTTGCGCAACCTCTTTGACTGAGGGTTTATCTGAGTAGAAAGGGGTCTGGACTTGGATCATAGAATTTGGAACTAAGAGAGCCCTTAAAACCCAGAATGGCAGAGCTGGAAGAGTCTTAGAACACAGGATAACAGAGCTGGGAGGACCCTTAAAATATAGAATGTCAGAGCTGAGAGGGCCCTTAGAACCCAGGATGTCAGAGCTGGGAGGGGCCTTAGAATCTGGGATGTCAGAACTGGGAAAGACCTTAGAACCCAGGATGTCAGAGCGGGAGGGCCCTTAGAATCCAGGATGTCAGAGCTGGGAGGGTCCTTAGAACCCAGGATGTCAGAGCTGGGAGGGTCCTTAGAACCCAGGATGTCAGAGCTGGGAGGGGACTTAGCATCCAGGAATTGGGACATCTTGGAAATCAGATGTCCTTTAACTGCTCCTCTCCTTCCTGGCTCCTATGTAATAATATAAGTCCAGAAGGGGGAATTCTCCTGCCAAGAGATGGGAATCAGACTCTTGTTCCTAAAGGAATAACTTCTATGCTTTTGTCCTTGAATGTCTAAACTTGTCCCTATCATTGAATGGATCATTTTGCATATACTGGTGCCTCAGAGATGAAATAATTCAGCCTCCTTCCCTCATTTTACAAATGAGGAAACCAAGGTCTAAAGAAGTGCAGGGTCTTTGATAACACAAGGAGGAAGAACCAGAAACAGAACTCTAACTCTAGTAATCATGGGAATGTCATCCTTTAATTTTATCCACTCGAGGTTTATGTCATCTGTGTTGGTCATGGGGTATTAGAGCACTGGCTTTGGAATAGAAGATAGGGATATATCCACAGCACAGACTAACTCTGGCACTTTGGGCAAGGAGCTTTCCTTCTGAGCCTCAGTTTCCTCATCTATTAAATGGGAACCAATGACCATCATGACATCCACCATGACTGAATTGTTAGGAGCAGCTTAGGTGGGTCACTTGCCCTGCCTGCGCCTTAATTTCCAAACCTGTAAGATTATCACACTCATGCTACCATCAATCCCAGAGCTGTAGTGAAGAACAAATGATTTAGAGGCTATAAAGTGCTTTATTAATGTATGCAGTGGTTGAGAGGCAGCACTCTATAGTGGCGTAGCAGACAAGGCAATTTAGCTTGGGCTGGGGCTGGGATCCTGCTTCAGACACTTACCTGGTAGCTGTGTGGTTATGGACAAGTGTCTTAACATCTCTGAGTCTCCTTTTCCTCACCTGTAAAATGGGGATAATGATGCATTTAATATCTGCCAGTGGAGAGGAAGCCTTTGCCAATGTCCCTTAATGTTAATGTCAATGCCTTCCCTCCATGATCATTTCCAGTGTATCCTGTCTAGAGCTTGTGCATGCACATAGCTGCTTGTACCTTGTTTCTCTCCTTGAAAGCAGGGATTCATCTTTTGTTTTTTTATGCTTCCTCAGCATTTGGCACAGTGCTTGATGCAGAGTGGGAACTTAATAAATGTTTACTGACTGACTGACTAATGGATAGAAAGGCAGGTGCAGAGTCAGGAAATCCTCTGCCTAAGTCTCATCTCTGATACATATTGCCCCTCACTCTCATCATCTCTAAAATGAGAGGAAGGGACTCCATGAGCTATACCAGATGAATAAATATTCTAGGTTCCTTCTGTTTCTTATGTTCTGTACTCAAGATTTGTCTAAGTTATTTTCCAGCTCTGACAATTAATATGTAAGGTCTTTCCCAGTTCTGAGACCCCTTCCAGCTCTGACAATCTATATTCAGAGCCCCCTTTAAGCTCTGACATTTTTTATTCTAAAGTCTCAACAAATTCTGACATTTTTTGTTCTAAGATTTCCCCCAGCTCTTAACTTCTTAGTTCTAAGGTCTTTTCAGAATCTGACATTCTATGTTCTAAGATTTCCCTCAGCTCTTAACTTCTTAATTCTAAGGTCTTTTCAGAATCTGACAACCTATGTTCTAAGGTTTCCTCCAGCTCAACTTTTTGGTTTTAAGGTCTCTTCAGAATCTGGCATTCTGTTTTAAGGTTTCCCCCAGTTCCTGACTTTTTGGTTCTAACATCTCTTCAGAGTCTGACATTCTATGATCTAAGGTTTCCCCCAGTTCCTAACTTTTGTGGTTTTAAAGTCTCTTCAGAGTTTGACATCCTATGTTCTAAGGTTTCTACCAGCTCAACTTTTCGGTTCTAAAGTCTCTTCAGAATCTGACATTCTATATTCTAAGGTTTCCCCTAGTTCTTTGGTTCTAAGGTCTCTTTGGAATCTGACATTCTATGTTCTAAGGTTTTCTCTAGCTCTTAATCTTTTGGTTCTAAGGTCTCTTCAGAATCTAACATTCTATATTCTAAGGTTTCCCCCAGTTCTTTGGTTCTAAGGTCTCTTTGGAATCTGACATTCTATGTTCTAAGGTTTCCCCCAGCTCTTAACTTCTCAGTTCTAATGTCTTTACAGAGTCTGACATTCTATGTTCTAAGGTTTCCATCAGCTCAACTTTTTGGTTCTAAGGTCTCTTCCAAGGTGGACATTCTATGATTCTATAATTTTCAAGTCATCAGATTGTCAGATTCTAGTAGACAGGGCTTTATGTAAAGTGTCTCCCAGTTGTGGGGAGCTGCCAATAGCCAGAGGAAACTCGTGGTAGAGTTTCTGAGGAAACACAGTCCCATAACCAAATCATAAAGGGCAGATGAGCAAATGCTGGAGGATTCTGTGCCCCAGGTGGCAGGAAGTAGGGGGTGGGGAGACAAGCTGCAAGCTCCTGGTGTATGTTAATAACACTTCTCCCCGGTGCCATCTGCCGCCTGATAATTGTCACTGTCTCTGCCCAAGTTGCCTCAGCCTGTGCCAGGTTAGAGGCCTGGGTAAGAGGAACTGAAGCATTGGGAAGGATGGGCAGCTTCTGTGCTACTCAGGTGAGATTTCTGAGAATGATGACATTAATGGTCCTGAGCCTTTATATTTAAGTCAATGCTAAACTTTCTTTTTTTTATTAAAGTTTTTTTATTTTTCAAAACATATGTGTGGACAATTCTTCAACATTAGCCCTTGCAAAACCCTGTGTTCTGATTTGCCCCCCTTCCCTCACACCCTCCCCTAAATGGCAAGTAGTCCAAAATAGGTTAAATATGGTCCAATATATGTATACATATTTATAAAATTATCATGACGCAGAAGATAAAAAAAGAAGCAAAATAAAATAAGTTTTTTCAGATCCATCCTCTCATCTGGTCTCTACCAAAATTCCCCAAGAAAGGACTGGGCTGGAATTATTGTTTCTCTTTTATGGATATAAATAAAAAGTCTCAGAGTCAGAGACCTGCCCCAGTCACATAGCAAGTCAGTGGTGGAGGCCGAAGTCCTGTTTTATTCTTAGGTTGAGGATTTGTCCAAAGAGTTGAAGATGACGAGCATCAGTCCCTGCTTATTATAGCTCCCATATCATTAAAGACAGTGTAGTATAGAAGATGGAGAGCTGGCTTTGGAGCTAAGTTTTGCTTCTGACACATCCTGACTGTATTATCTTGGTCAAGTCACTTAACTTGCTTTCAATGCTGTCTAAGGTTATAAATTACAGAGAGGGCTGAACTGTGCTGACAGATGGAGTTTGTTCCCCTGAGAGTCCCCTATACCAATGAAATCACAGGACCCATCCCTATTTCCATTATAGTATCATAGAATCTTAAAACACTCAGGAGGGCAGCTGGACCTTCTGGCTTGATCGGCCTGCCTGGATTTCTGGAGGAGAGGCCCAGAAAGGCAGCCCCCAGTCCCACCCCCACATGGGAGGGAGGGAGCAGCACCAATCAGCCCAGCCCATGTCTGTGTAAGGAGAGAGCAGGAGACAGCTGGTTTTCTCCAAGGGGCTGGGAGCTGAGATCAGTCAGTCCGTGTGCTCTGAAGCCGAAAGGACACCTTGGTAAGGGATTTTCTATTGTCAGGAAAATGTAGATCTTCTCCTCCCCCTCCCTTCCCTAGGGGAGTTCCTGATGGATTTCTGACACCAATGGGCCCTAAACCAAGACTTCTACAGCCAAGATCCAGCCCTAGTATATGTGGGTCTCACCAGCTTAGAACAGAATCATGGATTGGTAATACTGGAAAAGCTCTTACTTAGCAGAGATTTATAATGTCAGAGATGGAAGGACCTTTAGTACACAGAAGGGCAAAGCTGGGAGGGCCCTCAGAACCCAGGAGGTCAGAGCTGGGAGGAACCTTAGAACCCAGGAGGTCAGAGCTGGGAGGGCCCTTAGAACACAGGATGTCAGAGCTGGGAGGGCCCTTAGAACATGGGATGTCAGAGCTGGGAAAGGGTCTTAGAACACAAAACATTAGAGATGGGAGGGGTCTCAGAACATGGGATGTCAGTGTTGGGAGGGAATTTAGAATATGGAATGTCAGAACAGGGAAGGTCCTTGAACAGAATATGTCTAAGGAGAAAGGGACCTTAGAAAGGAGGGTGATCAGGAAGGGACCTTAGGACAGAATGTTACAGCTTGAAGGAATCTTAAAATAGAGCTGGAACCTTAGACTACAGAATATTAGAGCCAGGAAGGATCTTAGAACAAAGAATATTAGAGCAAGATTCACCTTAGACATCATCTAGTCTCACTCTCACTTTACAGGTAAGAAAAGTGAGCTCCAAGAGAGAAAGTGGTTTGACCAATGTCAAAAATCAAATAGGTAATAAATCAGGATTAGAACTCAGATCTCCTGACTTGATGCCATAAGGTTCTTCCCTAATCAAGCCATCAATTGAGTTTAATTCACCACAGGTGAAATGCTTACCCAGGCCAAGGCACTGTGCAGGGTATATACATACACACATGAAAGCAGTCCCTGACCTCAAGGTGCTTACGTTCACTGCCCCCCCCCAAGTTCTCTTGACTGGTCTTTAGCACAGGAGAACTAGGAAACACCATCAGGATGGCCCAGCATAATCCACGAACACTTACTGGCTTGCCACTGCCTTCAGCAAAGCAATGTGGCCAAGTAAAAGCTGCGGCTCCAAGCTAGAAATCATGAATCCCTAATTCTGGCATTAAATAAATCATATATTAATTAATATAAATAATATAATATAATTAATATAAATTAAACAAGTTATATATACTCAGCTCTACACAATGGGCATTTCCTGATCCCTTCAATTCTCAACAATCTTTCCCTTAAAACTCTTTCTTCTGCCGCCTACTTTCCACATCCACTGGTAAGGGCAGGAACATCCCACTGGCATCATTGGCATTGGGACACTTCCTGGCATCTTTTAATGAAGCTTTTCCTCTAGACTGACAGCTGTTCTCTGATTCCCAGGTGGGCCCCCTGGGCCTCTGGCGGGGTCATCTCCATGGGGCAGATGCTTGGGGGGCTCTGGCAGAGAATGACAGAGAAGCTAACCTGGGGCTTTCTCCGATGAGAGTGAGACCAGGCCCCAGTTACTTTCTCTACCCTCACCTGCCTACCAAAGCCTCCCATCAATGTCAGAAGTAGTTTCTCTAAGAGAACAGGATAACGTTGACACATCCCCTGCCTCTCAAGGGAAATGGGGGTGGGGGAGACTACAGAGCAAAGGGGCTCGTTCATCATAGCTCTGGAGATGCACCCATGGTGATGACCTGAGACCCAGTTCTTGGACACTAGGTTCCCAATGCCTTAAGCTTATAGAATCTTATTAAGACCCTGAGCTAAAAATCACTGGCAGAGGATAGGGAGCCCCATGGTCAAATCCCAGATCTGCCACTAATTTTCTGTGTGACTTTGGGGAAGTTCCTCTGTATCCACATCTGCAAAATAAAATCAATGTCTAGGGATGCTTTAACCTTCTCAGCTATATGAAGGATCCTTCTCTTGATGATCTCTGCAGGTCAGAGTCATAGACATGTATGAAATCTCCTGGATCACCTACTTCAACCCATCCCCCCAAGAAACCACAGGACATACCCAGCAAGTGGCCATCGACTTAAAGACCTCCGTCAGGGCAGAGTAGGGGGCTGGAATCCACTTAACGCTTCAAAGCAGGCTATTCCACATTCCAACAGCTCTAATGGTTAGGAGTCCTGGTTTTCCTGATATCAAACCCAAATCTGCTCCTTTTCAACAATCACCAAATGTTCCCAGTTCTGCCCTCTGAGGTCGAGCAGAATAAATCAAATCCCTTTTTCATGTAACAGCTTTTTTTAAAAAAAAAATTATTTTTGTCCTGAACTTACAAGAAAAAGAGAATTTCACATGGACCTACAAATCACAACTGTAATAATAATTGCTAGCATTTACTTTCAAAATATCTCATTTGATCCTCACAAATTAAGAAAATGAATAATTAGAGATTAAGTGACTTGCTCAAGATCACATAGATAGTAAATATCTGAGGGAGAATTCAAACTCTTGTGTCCCTGACTCCTAGTCCTGCACTCTAGCCAATGTGCTATCTGATTGTCCTGCTAATCTCTATTACATATAATTTCATTTTCATTTTAAGCAAAGAATAAATTCAATTTGTTACTTTCAAAACTGTCCTGTATTTTCTTCTGGCCTTCTTTCTATTCATTTCTGTAGTTTTTATTATAAAAAATGTTTCAATAATCATCTTTTTTTCCCTTATTTCTTTTGAGGGACAGCCCTCCCTGCTTCCCATTTAACTCCCCCAAATAGATTTTTTTAAAAAGTTTATAAAGTAATAACAGTCAAACCAAACAACTTTTCATAATGGCCACTGTATCAAATAAAAAAAAAGTGTGCTTTATTCTGTAATTTGAGTCCATTACCTGTCTGTCAAAAGGTGAATAACAGATTCCGTCCTCAATCCCCTGGAATCATAATCATTGTGTTTATTATAATTATTATTATAATTATATGATAATTAGCTTAAGTCTTTCAAAGATTCTTTTAAATGTTATTGCATAAACTCATCTCTTGGCTCTACTCACTTCACTTAGCATCTCTTCATACACATCTACTCTCTGAAGAATCTCAACTCACTGAAGAATCTTAACTCTTTTATCATTTCTTTTGATGCAGTAATATTTGTTATATTCACATCCTATGATTTGTTCAATCATTCCTCAACTGATAAACATCACCTTAGTCTCTTCATTATTAAAAGAAAAGTGCTATTATAAATTATTTTGTATATATGGGTTTATTTCCTCTTTCCTCCATCCCTTTAGGGTATAGTCATGATTTCCCTGGGTCAAAAGGTAGTTATTATTTTGCTTAAATTGCTTAAACCAATTTATAGCTCCACCAGCAACGCATTAGTGTTAATGTTTTCCTACAATGCCTCCAACAATTGTCATTTTCCTTTTTTGTCATCTTCAATGATCTGATGGGTGAGGGTTGCTTTCATTTGTTTTGCAGGTATTATTTCAAATTATTGTTGGTAGCTTATATTTCTTCCTTTGAGAACTGCCTGTTTATAGCCTTTGGCCATATATCTATCAGGGAATGTCTCTTTGTCTTATAAATTTGTTCATGATATCTTAGATACAAAATCTTTATCAGAGAAACTTGCTGCAATGATTTTCCCGTTTTCTCTTTTTCTTCTAATTTTAGCTGCATTGATTTTAACTGTGCAAATCTTTTGTTTCTGTAATTAAAAATTGTTTTATTTTCTATAATCCTGTATCCATTGTTTATTTACAAACTCTTCCCCATCATTTCAAAAGATATTTCCTTCCTTGCTTCTTCAATTTGTTTATAATGTGATCTTTTATATTTAACACATGTATCCATTTGGGACTTGATTTAATATATGGTGTGAGACGTTGGGCTATACCTGATTTCTGGCAAGACTGTCTTCTAGTCTTCCTAGCAGATTTTATCAGATAGTCTTTACTCCAGTAATGGGCATCTTCAGGTTTATTAAACACTTTGCTACAGTGTTCATTTGTTCAGTAGGTTGTGTACTTAATCTACTACAGTAAACAATCCCTCTATTTTAATCAATATCAAATAATTTTGATGATGTCTACTCCATAGTATAGTTTGAGACCTATTACTATATATGGTTATGTCTCTATTATACATATCTTAACAACTGAACCTCATAACAACCTTGCAATAATCACTACAATCATTACTGTCTCTGTTTTATATACAAGGATAAGTTGGACCGAGAAGCTTAGTGATTTTCACATCCATGTCCATGTTTGGGTAATTGCCCATAGCACCCTAAGCCAACCTTAGTCCATTCAATTTCCCCCTTCTCATTAGTTGACCAGGAAGACTGCAGGTTTTATGATGGACTTAGAGGTATTCTCACATCTCTACTTACTTTAGAACTTTACCTCATACAGAGTAAAAAAAAAAAAAAAAGAGGAAATAAGAAAATCCAAACAAGATAAAAATTAGATTTCCATTACTTCCCCAAAGTGAAGACATCAGTCCTTGAAAAGTACAAAGTTGAGTAGTGTCATGGGAAGAACACTGAATTTGGAGTCAGAGAAGCGAGATTTAAGTCCTAGCCTTGTTATTACTTTCTTAACCAAAGAATGGCTTTGCTCCTCCAAAAAGTAGAAGTGCTATAATAGATGGTCCTTCAAGTCTCTCCCTTGGCAAAAACTCTATTTTCTAAGGATCTTTCCAGCTTTGATATTCTCTATCCTGGGATCAGGAAGTTCAACCTTTGAGATACCTTGATTGCTTAGATCAGTTTCCTTATCTATAAAATGAGGATATTGGACCCTAGAGTTTTTTAAAACCATATCCAGCTTTTAAATTTATGGTTTAGTGCTCTCTTCCAGTTCAGACATGCTATGTGACAAGGCTCCCTCCCAGCTCAGATATTTTACACACATTCTGAGGTCCCTTTTAGCTCTGACATGCTAAGATGTATGAACTCCAGAAGCCTACCCAAAACAAACTGAAGTCTGGGCTCTGGGGAGGAGAAGTCCCTGTTGTCCTGATTTGTCCTTTTCTGGGGACAGCACAGAGGTGAGCCCCCTATTAGTGGGAGGGAACACATAGCCAGAAAACAGAGCCTCAAGGCAGTCTGCTCAAACATTCCTTCTTCCCCTTACAGCAAGAAAAACGTTCAAAGAAATTTCATTGTTGCACCTTTGGCCCCTGTTTAAAAAAATCTTTATTCCTTTCTCTTTGAAGAGGCAGAACACATTGGACTTCTGAGAAACATTAAAAAAATGAAAATAATCAAACTGAGGCTTAGAGCCCCTGAAGACACAGAGATGCTGCCTCCAAGCTTCCTCTGAGCCCCACTGAGATCGGGTAGACACCTTGTAGAGTAATCTCCTCACTCCCCCTACCCCCTGCATATGTCCCCAGGAACACCAGGATAAGGACTTGCATTTGCAGTTGCTGCATAAACAAGAAATTATTTCAGACAGACTCAAAAATCAGACACTACTTCAAAGGCTTCATAACTCTAACCCTGAGAATCTAGGCAGCAGCCTCCCTTGATCCATGGTTAAACAGGCACCTTAGCCCCTCGCCTTGGGAGCCACAAAGTTATAGAACTTCAGGGCTGAAAGAGGCCTTAGAACAGAGACTGTTAGAATTGGAAGAGATCTTAGAACAGAATATATGACAGAGCTGGAAAGAAACTTAGAACATATGATATCAAGACTAAAAGGGTCCTTAGAAGATAGAACATTACAGCTAGAATGGACCTTGAAAAACAGGATGGTAAAGCTGGAAATAACCTCAGAGAACAGAAGATCTTAGGATCACAGATTAACAGTTGGAAGGGACTTCCAAGGTCATCTAAGTCCACCATCTAGGGTCATTCTATAGATGAGGGAAATAAGACCTAGACAGATTAGGTCCTGGTTCAGATCCAAGGAAGGCTCAGTCTTGGGACCTTGGACTTTGGTCTAGCTCTCCTTCTATTGTGTCAGTTGGTCTTCTTGCATCTAGACCCACTCTTCATTTTATAGGGAAGGCAGAGATAGATTAGGAAGGAGCATTTATTAAGTGTATACTGTGTATAAACTCTTAAGATATAAATACAAGCAAGACAGTCCCCATTTTTAGGGAGCTCATATTTTAATGAGAGGAAACAACAAATGAAGGGGGAGGAGGAAGAGTAACTGTCAGGTGGCAGAAAGACAAAGAGAAAGAAGAAGAGAGAAGGAGCTGCAGTGTGACTGGGCTCCTTCCTAAAATCATAGTCCCAAGGAGGTAGTCACCAATGAGAAAGGGGGCTCCAGGGCAGAGGTAATGAGTTGTCCCCTGTCATGAGAAGGTTTTCATCAACAAGAAGGAAATGGTTTCTGGGGTGAAAATAATCGAAAATTGATCACTCTCTAATAATCATAGTTATATACATAACATTTTAGGATTCACAAAATACTTTGTAAATATTGTTGGTGTTCAATTGTTTCAATTGCATCCAATTCTTCATGACCCTGTTTGGGGTTTTCTTGGCAAAGATGCTGGACTGATGGGCCACTTCCTTCTCCAGTTCATTTTACAGATGAGGAAACAGATAGATGAGGTTAAGTGACTCACTCAGGCTCATATAGCTAGTGAGTATCTGAGGCTGGACTGGAACTTGGTACCCTATGCACTGCACCACCCAGCTACCAAACATTGCTATTGGATAGCAAGTACAAGAACTGGCAAGGTATGCTTACTTGACATCCAGTGCTTTTCCACAATATCATCGATTTTAATAAGAAATATTAGTTCCTTTGTCTGTTTCCTTCTCCTTAACCATGAACTTTAAACTGACCAGAATGGAGGAAGGAGTAAATGGCCAACATGTGTTCATCAAGATAGATGGAGAGTGGCTATAGTGAAAGGAGAAGAATAGCAATTGAGAAATTCAAATTCCAAGGGGATCCAAGACAATCAAATATCTATGGCCTCAAATATCCAAATACAAATAATCAAAGCTTCAGCAACAAAAGGATTTAGAGGTCCTCACACAAGATGGCAAATTTGACCTTATATTCAGGGGGACAAAACCCAAGACTGAAATGTGACTGAATAAATATCTTCAGAAGAAATGGGATAGATAGGAATGGGAGCCATAATTTAGAATGGATATTGATGAGATGGGGATTACACAGAGGAGGGCCTCCAGAATGGTGAAGTCTTGAGCCTATTATAAGAGGGCCTGTAGAGGAACTGAGTATGTTTAGTCTGGAGGAGAGAAGACCATCTTCCATGGAAGTAGGATTAGACAACTGCTATTACTACTAACTATTATTATCATCACTATTATTATTTCTCTTCTTTTTCTTCATCTTTTTCTTCTGCTGCCTTTTCTTCTTCTTCTTCCTCTTCTCCTCCTTCTTCACTTCTTCCTCCTCCTCCTCCTCCTCCTCCTCCTCCTCCTCCTTCTGGCAGTACCAGAACATTGAATGGAAGTTGTGAAGAGGCAAGATTAACCTGGATGTCAGGACAGTTTCTGGACCATGAGAAATGGAATGGGATGCATCAATAGGTTGTGGGTTCCTCCTTCTTAAAGATCTTAAAGGAGAGGATGGGTGACTATTTGTAAATATGTTACAGTGGGACTTCCTTTCCAATAAAGACTGAACTAGGTATGTGGGTGTTGAGGGCCCTTCCAATTCTGCCATACTATGATTCTTTGAAGCTGCTAGAAGATCTGTGAACAAATATATTCTTACTGTGTACCCAAGAGGCTTTTAACTCATTTGGAAGGAAAAAATAGAGCCAAGTTCATGACTCAGAAATAAAGTTCTTCCACCCTTCCCCACCACCTTCTCTACCATCTGAACTGGAGAAGACAGACCTTCCAGTCAATTCCCTGAATTGATCTTGGGGTTATTTTGAAAGAATAAGAAAGTGAAAAGATGAGTACTTGGAAACTTGGTTATGACTCAGTTGTACCAGCAGGAAATGGGAGAAGGAGAAAGGGAAGGTTCAGATAAAAAGATACAGAGGAAAGAAGAGGTAAGGGGGGCATAAAGGTGGGAAATGGAAGTAATAAAGAGAAAGGGAGTAGAAGAGATAATGAAGGGAATGTGATAATTAGAGGAGAGAGGATACATAAAGAGGAAAAATTGTAAAGGGGAATCTATAGAAAGAGGAGGAGGGGGAGCTGGGTAAAGAGTCTGGATAATAGAAGAAAGAAGGAGAGAGGCACACAAGCAAGAGATAAAGAGAAGAGATAAGGTAAAAGAAGAATGGAGTAGGGAAAAGGGGAGGGGAAAAGATTATAAGGGAAGGGAGTGGACATGAAATCCTGGAAAGGATGGAAGGGAATTATAGAGGAATCTACAGAGTAGAAATAAGCAAGATGATGAGATAAGAGGATAATAGATATAACCCAAAGCTCCAAACCCCAAAGTTCTGAGTTTACATGGTCTGGGTTTGATCTTGAGAGCGTCTCAAAAATCGCTGTCATTGTCACATTTTGTCCTAATCCAGGTTTTTTTGAGAGTCTTAGAATTTGGCACTTTTGCTTCAAGCCAGACTTTACTCAGGGAATCTCAGCTCATGACTAAGTCTCTACAGATGTGAGTAAAAGGAAATTTGACTCTCTAGCGCACAGTTTACAATCAGTCAATAACAAACATTTATTAAGTGCCAGGTACTATGCTGGGCACTGGGGATGTAAATACACTTCAAATACACAGAATGAAACAGTCCCAGACCTGAAAAAGCTCATATTCTATTGAAAGAGACACCATATTGTTTTTATATTACAAACATTTATAGAATCCTCTGCTTGCATGAGGGATCTCTTGTAGTATATTTTTTTTAAAAAAAAGAAACAAAATATATATAAATAAGTATACACAAACTAAATATGTAAGTACCCAGTAATAAAAAAAAGATGATGGGGCAGCTAGGTGGCGCAATGGATAGAGCACCAGCCCTGAAGTCAGGAGGACCTGAGTTCAAATCTGGTCTCAGACACTTAACATTCCCTAGCTGTGTGACCCTGGGCAAGTCACTTAACCCCAATTGCCTTAGCAAAAAAACAAACAAAAAATGCATGTGGCCCTCCAGACAAAATTTTTTAATTAAATAATTTTTGTTTGTTTTTTGCTGAGGTCAGGGTCACACAGCTAGGAAGTGTTAAGTGTCTGAGGTCAGATTTGAACTCAGGTCCTCCTGACTTCAGGGCTGATGCTCTATCCATTGCGCCACCTATTACCTGCCCCAATTAAATAATTTTTTTAATTAATTTAAAAATTAAAACAAACAGGTCCAGTCTTGAGAAATTAGGACAAGTAATAATTTGTACTTCCTCCATCCCAGAGGAGGGAGAAGCACTTGGAGTCATTTGGAAGTCAACTCCTCACCCATAAGTCTTGCATAGTCCAGATGTCTCATTGTATTCAGGTACCCCCATTACTGTGCTAGTTTACAGTTTGAGGGGTTCCCTCATTTCTTGAGGACATACTTTCAGGCTATTTCCAGACCCTTCTGCTTCCACCCCAGTACTTAGCACAGTGCCTGGTACATAATTATAGCTTAATAAATATTTATCGACTAACTTCGTTCCAGCCAGCTTCCTTTGAGAAAGTTCCAACCAGAACCATCTGGACCCTGACTCTGGATGTTGGGTTCTAATTGATGAGATTCTCTTTATCTTACTTTCAATAGATTCTTGGCCATTCCCAGACCAAGCCACTGCCCTTCCCCTTTTCTAGCTCCTTTTTATGAGTTGTCTCTCCCATCAAAATGTAAGGGTCCTATCCCTTAAGGGTCACTGCCTTATTTTTATATCTCTGGTGCTTAGAACCAGAAATAGTTGACATTTAACAAATATTTTATCGCTCATTCATTCATTCATTCATTCATTTATTCCAGTCTACACTGCTACTTTCTCTGGGGCCTGAAAGTCCTGCCGCTGCTTCTCCACAACTGGACCCATGAATGTGGATTCCAAGAACACCTCCCTTTCTCCGAATGCTCTTGGCCATTACCATCTTTGAGGCAGGAAGGCTCAGTTGCACCCATTAGCTCTAGCACAGGGAATGGCGGTGGATAAGTCCTTGAGTGTGAGGGAGTTTCAACTGCCTCCCTATCCCCCTCCAAGTCTGGTCTTTCAGGTATCTCTTTGTGACTCTGGTGGTCTTTCTGCTCCTTTTTACAGGACATGTTAAGCCCAAATGGACAAGGAGGAAGGGTAGACACTAATATAATACATATTATAAGCTAGACACCATGCTAAGCACTTACAAATAGTATTTCATTTGATATTAACAACCATACTGAGAGGTAGGTGCCATTATTATCCTCAACTTACAATGGAGGAAATTCAATTGTAAACACAGCTTGGAAATATCTGAGGCCAGATTTGAACTCGGGTTTTCTTGGCGCTAGGCTCAGCACTCTGTTCATTCATTATATCACCAGAGATTAAGTAATCTCAATTAAACCATCCAGAAAAGTGAGACTTTGATAATCACTCATCCTCAAGCATTGAGAGTGAATGGGTTAATAACTATCTAGGCCAAGGGCATTTCCTTCCTGTTCCTCTGCAATATGATAAAAATCCCAAGTGAAATGTGGTTGGACATATTTCTGCTTATCTCTATGCAGATTTCTCCCAGATCTGTCTCCAGCCCTAGCAAGCTCCAGTACAGAATAACCAACTGCTTCCTGGACATCTCTGCTGGGATATTCCATACTCATCTCAAATTCAACATGTCCCAAATAAAATTCATTATCATTCTCCTTAAACCCACCTTTCCGCCAAATTTCCCTTTCCCCTCTCTCCTTTTGGTCCCTTTACTGAGCACCCTCAGCATCATTCTCAACTCTTCGCTCTTGCTGTCCCCCCTCCCATATTCTATCAGTTGCCAAGTCATCAACTCTGAACAGTGTATTTCCTATCCATCTTCTGCTCTCCCCCACTCACAAACTATTACTTTAGTTGAAGCTGTCATCACCTCTCATCTGGACCATAGTTTCCTAACTGGAGTCCTAGCTTCCATTATATCCCCATTTTCCTTTATCCTCCATAAAAAATTATTTTCCTGAAACCCAAGTCTGACCATTCATTATCCTATTCACAAGTCAATCCCTTCTCTGGCTCATTTTACAAAAGAGGAAACTGAGGCAAGCAGAGTTAAGTGACTTACCCAGAGTCATAAACTAGTATAAGGCTGCATTTGAGCTCATGAAAAGAAGTCTTCCCAATTCCAAACCCAGCACTCTGTGCACTATGCTGTCCTTCACATAATCTACATTCAATCAAATTGGAATACAGCATTCCCTAGATCCCACCTCCATACCTTTGCCATATACTGTCTCCCCCCTCCCACCATGCCTGAATGCTGTTCCTGGTCACTTCTGTCACTTAGAATTGTTAACCTCATTCAAGCGCCACCTCCTACAGGATGGCTTTCTGGATTTCCTTAGTATTCTCTCCCTCCTCAAATTATTATGTACTAGAAACTTGTAGACAAAATATATCATTAAAATGTTTTTTTAGAAAAGGGAAATTATTATTCATAAACTCACCTGAGCATTCTGCATTTTGTCTCTGTATCCTCCAGGATTAAGGATATCACCTTACATATAGGATGTGTTAGACAGATGCTTTTTAGATTAAACTGGAGACATAATCAAAGTCCCAAATAAAATATAATCCCTGAACCTCATCAAATTGACCAGGCTTTCTTAGTCTTGGGTTTTCCTCAGAGAGAGGATGGTTGAGGAAGGAGTGGGGTTGAGAAGGCACAGAGATGAAGAATGGAGATGATGGAGAACAGAGATGTTGTAAATGAATGGATGGGTGAATGAATGAATTAGTGAAAAGAGCATTTATTAGACGCCCAGCATATACCAAACATTGTACTAAGTGTTAGGTACGCAAAAGAAATAAACCAATTCCCAGTCTCAAAGATCTTATGTTCTAAAGAAAGAAGACAATACATAAAGGGTTGCTGGAAAGGATGTGGGGCAAAGTACTCCAATGGATGCTTGACGTGCAGACAGCAGGACCAATGGCGTGGAGGCCCAAGTACATTCAAGATCAGAAAAAAGCTCAAATATCCAAGAAAAGGAACCTATGCAGATTCTTGGGTCCTGATGCAAAGGAGATGGGGATGTTGGCTAGAGACAGAGAGGAATGGTATAGGGATAACCAGAGAGTAAAAGGCAGAGGAGAGGAGAATGGAGGTGAGGGGATGAAAAGGAAGAAAAGGTGGGTTAAGAGAGAGTATTATGGAGGATGAAGGCCCAAGATAGATTCCTGGAAGATGCTCCCTGTTAGTTAATGGGAAGAAGACTATAATTTGTGCAAAGGATTGGTCAGATACATATGGTTTTGCCTCTCATGGATAATGACTTGTTCATAAACTGGGTTTAAGCAAGACAGAGTTGGACAAGGTCCTCAGTCTCTCTTTCTCTTCCTGCATCATAAAGTCCAGTGGCAGGGCAAAAATCAGGACTAATGAAGATGGCCAAGATGCAATGGATGACCTTGGGGTCTTCAGTGTCTGACCAAACTCTAAATATTCCACAGCACCTGGTTCAGCTACCCTCATGGCCTTTGGAACAAATTGTTCTCATTCACTCGTTCTCCTGAGGGAAGTCTTCATGTGGTTGGGGTAGCTACCCCCCTAATTTAACAATGGGTTTGAAGCCTATCAGTCACCCTCAACCTGGTTTTAGCCCATCTGACAAGATGGTTTTATTGGGATATAGCTACTGTATACATGACAACTTCTTGAAGTTATAGGTGAGAACTGGGTGAATCAGGTGGACACCAAAAGTGAGTGAGGAACCTTGAAAAGGATTTGGGGGGCTAGTCCTTCTGAACATCCCTTGCAGAAGGAGAGACAAGAGACAGTGTGACAAAGAAGCTAAGGGAGAAGAATATCCTGGGGAAGGGAGTATCAAAAATAGCAAAAAAAACCCCACCCCAATAAATTAAATGATGATTTTTAAAAAGAGAATATTGGATTTAGCAGCTGAGAGATCAGCAACTCTGGAAAGAATAATTTCAGAGGCCTGAAGAGGTCAGAAGCCAGATTGCTAAGGATTAAAAAATGAGGGTTTGTGGGCGTGTGTAAATAGAAGCACCAAGTGTATACTCTTTCAAAGGATTTGTCTGTGAAAGTGAAAAGATATATAGAATGATAGCTTGAGGGGATGGCAGATTAATTTAAGGATCAGCATGTTTTTAGGAAAGGGGGAGGGTAAGGAGCCAGAGGATGAGGAGAGAAATCAGGAAAGCTCCTAAAGAATATGTGATGAGGATAGGAAGAAGGACACAAGTAGAAAGGATGAGCTTTGGGGGGAGGAGAAGGACTACCTCTTCATCACCAGAAACTGGAGCATTGGAGAAGAAAATAGGGGGTGATGGGGTGGTGTTGGGGTGTGGAATGGAGGAGGAGAGGGAGTTTTCAACAATGGCCTTCATTTCCCCTGTAAAGCAGGAGGTGAGATTTTCTCCTAAAAGATCACAGAAAAGAGACCAAGACTTAAAAGAAATTATAGGGTGAGCAGCTCCTCTGATATCCTAAGAAAAGGAGAGCAACACATTATCTCCTGCTCTTTGGCTTTAACTATTCTTAACTGAGAGCAGCTACAGGGTGCCATGGAGTCTTCAGAATCATCTGTCTGAGTTCAAACCAGTCTCAGACACTTAATATCTACATGGTCCTGGGCAAATCACTTCACCCTATTTGCCTCTGTTTCCCCAAATGTAAAATGAGCTG
>JAJPUD010001595.1:57417-88191 GCA_023553655.1 Myrmecobius fasciatus
TATTTGCCTCTGTTTCCCCAAATGTAAAATGAGCTGGAGAAGGAAATTGCAAACTTCCTAGCTGTATGATCCTGGGCAAGTCACTTAACTCTGATGTCTCAATTTACTCATCTGTAAAAATGAACTAGAGAAAGAAATGGCAAACTTACTAATTATGTGATCCTGGACAAGTCACCTCAACCTGTTTGCCTCAGTTTCCCTATATGCAAAATGAGCTGGAGAAAGAAATGGCAAATGTACTAGCTGTGTCATCCTGGGCAAGTCACTTAACTCTAATGCCTCATCTGTAAAATCATCTGTAAAAATGAGCCGGTGCTGGAAAAGGCAAAGTTCCTAGCTGTACAAGGCACTTCACCCTGCTTGCCTCAGTTTCCCCATCTGCAAAAATGAACTGGAGAAGGAATTAGCAAACCACTCCAGTATCTCTGCCAAGAAAGCCCCCCCCCAAATGGAGTCACAAAGAATCAGACCCAACTGACAATCACTCAACAATTCAACAACATTTTAACATTAGAGAACTAAGTTCCACAATCCCTGGGACACCCTTTTCCCGCCCTACCCTGCCCCCAATCTGCCTCAGCGGGTACCACTTGGCTTGGTGGCTGTCCCTGCCTTCCTTCCCCCTGTCAGCATGCACCAGACCCTCTGGGGGTTCCCCTGCCCTGCACGTGCCAGAGTGTCCAGGGCCTCTCTCACCGAGGGCAAGCCCCAGTCTCTTAGCTAGCAAAGGCCCTCAGCGAACAGTACTCCATCCTATTTGATCCTCGGCAGATGGAGACACTCGCCAGCAAGACAATTAATTAATTGTGACTTTCTCCTGAGCGGTGAGGCCCGTTTCTATTGATCTCCGGCCTGTCTGGAGTGAGAGAGACAATTAGGAGGGAACACAGCGGCTGCAGTTAATTACCAGTGGAATGAAAACCGTGCCTTTCAATTTATTAAACTTTTATCACAAAAATAACACAAGCGTACAGGCCCGGTGAGGAACAGGGAAGGAGGGCTGCTCTGAACCCTCTTCCCTCCTTCCATGTCCTTGGTGTTTGGGTATCTTAAAATGGATAGGAAGCTGGAGCAGGGCCCGATTTCCAAGCCCGGGGTCCCTGAAGAACTGGAGGACGGCAGCCAGGCCAGAGAGCCCGAGTCCCCTGATCTAAGGACCGAATGAAATGAGTCCTGGAGACAAAGAAAGATCAGTCAATGGATAGCTAAAAAAAATGTCCTCCTTAAATAGATTAGATTTGAGCAATATTAATGTAAGATGCATATGTCCACCTGGAGTGGCCAAATGCAGATAGATAGCTCTGGGATCAGCCAGCCCTCTCCCAAGGAGGCTGTGATTCCTGTCTGGAAGGGAGCAGAAAAGGAACTTTTACGGGATCCTCTTTTCCCCATTCTTCCCATTGCTACTCCCTCAAATAGTGTTGGTCTAAAGGTATACTATATTCAAAGAAAAAGCCATTTCTCTAGTTAATAGTCCTTAGCTTTAAAGGGAGAGGGTAGCCCCAAATTTATATTTGACTCACTCAGCAAATACAGATTGCACGGAAAAAACCATCACAAATAGTGAAGAGCAAGTAAGCCCATTTATCTAAGCAAAATAGCAAACAAATGGGAAACCTTGTCCAGATTAGAATAGATCAGAAAAAATATCAGAGAGGGAAGGAGTTCTTCTGAGGGGACTAAGGCAAGATCTCAGCTTGACCCAAGAGACAGAAACCCCAATCTTACTCAAGGGTCAATTTTCTCTCTGAAGTCTCCAGGGAAGTAAGCTGTAGATGAAGGATAATTGAGGAGTTGATGTTCCCTCTGTGTATGTAACTTCCAAATGTGTCTTTCTCCAAAAAGAGCTTGCAATTAAGAATGTCTCTTCCCAAAACTGTTCTTAGAAAAATGTCTAGAACTAACTTGACTCCTGCAGGTTCACAGCGTTCTCTCAGCAGCCTCTCCACTAGATGTGCAACAACATGCAAAACTCCCTAGATTTGACTGGAAACCCAAGTTATAATTGAGTCGAAAAGTATCTTAAGACATAGAATTTCATGATTGAAAGGAGTCCTGGAATATCGACTGTTAAATGGAAGAAAATGGAAGAGAACTTAAAATACAGAACTCCATATTTGAAAGGGACCTTAGAAGAGAGAATCTCAGAATTGGAAAGGTCATGGACCCTCAAAGGTGGGAAGGTTCTTAGAAGTTAGAATGTCAGATACAGGAGGGATTTTAGAACACAGGACTAGAACTGGAATGGAAAAAATACAGAAGGTGAGAGCTGATGGAAGTAGAGGGACTTTAGAACACTAAATGTCAGTTCTATCAGGGATCCAAGAAGGCAAAAATCAGAGCTGGCAGAGAACTTAGAACATGAAATCTCAGATCTGGTAATATTGCCTTCCAATAGGTCTTCATTGAAAGGGGTCTTAGAACTGTAGATTTCAAAGATTGGTGGGTATTTAGAACATGTATTATTAAAGCTGTATGCCCATTTCACTGCATATATTTTTACATACCCCCAGCCTTGAATGGATCAGGAATAATAATGTTTTCCAGAGTTCTCTGCCATAGAATCTAGCTCAGCTTTTCCCCAAAACTTTATCCCATTCATGTTAGTCAAATTTTTTCCTTAAAAAATACTTCTTTTAATCATCCATGAGATTTTATTGGCTCTGAGGATTTATTAGCTGACATTCATTCACAGTCACCTATAAGTTTTATACTTTTTTTATATACTCTTTTATAGAGACTTGCCCACTATGAGTCAGGGGTTTCCAATTAGATATGTCTTTGTTTAGCTGAGTCAATATTTTGTTGATTGTTCAATGTCCTACAAGTATCATCTTTTATTCCAATATCAGACCTAAACTGTCAGGGGACTGGCTTGGATCAGGCCACAAGCAGAGGTTGAGAAACATTCATGAATTCTGAATTCTATGCCCAATCCAAAGAAACCCCCTCCTCTGACTCCAAAGCAATGTGGTATTCTTCACTCCTTCTCACCAAACTCCACCCCCTTCAAATAAATAAGCTGAGATTGAGGGGAAAAAATTACTATTCCAAGCTCTCATAGCTAGTCATTGACAGAATCATCTAGATCTTGTTTCCAGCTGAGGAATATTGCCTCTGTCCAGTGATTATCACCAAAGCTGGGGAGAAGGTCAACTTTGGCTCTGGGACTTTCCTCCAGGAGTTCATGGCAATGCCTAGAAATTTTAAAATTCTGTTTTGATTTTTGACATCCTTTATTATTATTATTTCTTGCTGAGGTAATTGGGGTTAAGTGACTTGCCCAGGGTCACACAACATCCTTTATTCTTATATTATCATCAACACCAGTCTCATCTTCTGCAAGAGACCTTTTCCATCCTTCTTCCCTATTCCTACCAGCTGCCAATGCTTTCTCCCTCAAATTACCTTCCAGATATTCTGAATATATCTGATGTCTACCTAGTTATTTTGATTTTTATCTCCTCTGTTAAAATGTAAAGTCCTTGAAAAAAGAGACTGCTTCTATGTTCCTTTAAAACCTCAGTGCTCAGCACAGTGCCTGACACATAAGTAAGTGCTTAATAAATGTTGATTGAATGACTGACCAAATAAATCCCTCTCTACTTCCCAATCCAGTGAAACATCTCTGGAAAAGAGAAAAAGAAAAAGTTCAGCAAAATTGATCAATATGCCAAGTAAGTCCATCCCCCTAGTTCCCCCAACTAGGGGATGCCATAGTGCATAAAAAGCTGGGCCTGAAGCTTGCCGGATTCAAATCTGGCTTCAGACACTTACTTGCTGTATGATCCTGGGCAAGTCACTTCACCCTGTTTGGTTCAGTTTCCTCATCTGTAAAATGAGCTGGAGAAGGAAACGGCAAAGCCCTTCAGTATTTCTGCCAGGAAAACCCCAAATGGTGTCATGATTAAAAAATAACTGAACAACACAAGAACAAATCCCCCCACCCCAATTCTACAAGAAAGGGAAGAAGGTAATGTCCATGTCCAAAGAGGAGTGTCTATAGTTATCCAGCTCCCATCTCTTTGGGTCCTCTATAAGACTGGTCAAGAGACTTGTCAAAAATCATGAAATGAAGTAAGATAAGTAAGAAAACACATCAAATGAAAGGAGCATTTATTTTGGAGTCAGAGGAAGAAAATTCTAACTTGGAGACTTGCTAACTCCTTATGCACCTTGTAGCAAGCCACTTCTTCATTTCAAGCCTCAGTTTCCAAACTTGTTGAATTAGGGTATTGGACTAAAATTTCAGGATTACAGACCCTGAGATGTAGTTAGCCAACTCTTCCCCATCCCACCCCACCCCCACATTTTACAGATGAGGAACCTGAGGCACCGGGAGATTAGATCAGTCGCCCAAAGTTTCATGGGTGATAAGTGTTTGATGATTTCTAAGTTCTCCTTGGGGATCCAGATCTTGGGAAGAAGTGGAAAAAAGACATGGGGGGAATTGATTAGAATTCAATAGTCTCATTTTTCAGGAGCAGGGAAAAAGATTATGGATTCTGGAGGCATTGATCGATGCACACAGCACCCAAAGCCCAGCCCAAGGCCTTCCTCTCTCCTCCACTCTCCTCATTGTGGAGGCGGGCTCAGCTTTAGGAAATCTCACTCATGGGCCCCATGCTCAAAACATCAAACAGGGAGACAGAGAGAAAGCTGCCAAGCTGACATCTCCTAGCAACAGCCTGTTCACGGCATGATGGGAAAGCTGAAGGAATAAAGAGACAAAGTGAATTTCTGGGGCAGGCAAAAAAGTTGTTCAGGAAGGGGGGATTGTTGTGAATGTCCTTGCCCAGAGGAGGAAAAAATATCAGTGGTATAATGAGCCTGAGAAAATGGGAATGTTAAGAGTCCCTTACACTTGAAGTATGGTTTCTCTAGGTCTTTTATATTAATTTCACTATTTGCAGATACATTTAGAAGCATAGATTGGAAAACCTGGAAGATAATACAGAATATCAGAGTGGGGAGGGTCCTTAGAGCATAGAAGATGAGAGCTGGGAGGGGGCTTAGACATGTAATGTCAGAGCTGGAGGAGGGAGGACCTTAGAATATTAAAATAGAAAGGCAGTTCAAAACACAGAATGTCAGAACTAGAAGGTATATGGAACCTAGAATGATAGAATATGAAATCTTTCAATGTAGAATGATTGGACATAACAGATCATTAAACCCATCCCATGTGTATCTGATATGAGAAAGCTGAGACTACTTTAATCTCGTCACAAATGAGCCTTTTCTCCCCTCCTGCCCACTAATTAAATCTTCTCAATACCTTATGAGGTAGATTGAATAAAACCTATCATCTCCATTCTACGGATAATAAAACTAAAGCTGAGTTAAGTGACTTGACCAAAGCCAGAGTTAGTAGAACTGAGACTAAATTAGCCCATGCTTTTTGCCCAGAGGTTCCCCAAAGGGGTTGGCTGGCTCTTGGCCTATTTAAGGAAGGTATAGTATTTGAAAGTGATTGCTGTGAAGCCCTGAATTCTTATCAATAATTCTAGGAAGCCTAAGGGCTCCTGGATGGCATATAGTAATTAAAAGGGAGGAGCTCCTTCCCTTCTCCTAGGTAGAGTTCTGTCTCCCCAGTCTACCTTCAAAATCTGTCCTCCTTACCTCTCAACTCAGGTCACTAGGGGTCTGTAAACTAGCTGCCTTTGCTCTAAATATAACAGAACTGGGAAGTATCTCTTGATTGGCTCACACACTAGATTGGGCGGCATCTTTCCTTGTCTCAGTGGCCAGAGAATGGAGTCTAGCTTGGAGGCATGGTTAGAAAGACAGTCAGGAATGGGATGTTTTAATCAGATTTATTTCCAGAGAACAACAGGGAGAAGAATCACAGAATTTCAGAGTTAGGCAGGATCTCGGAGGTTCTCTAGTTCAATACATAGATGGTTGAGAATCCCCTCTATAGAATCCTAACAAGTAGTCACCTGAAAAATGCAGCACATTGAAAATCATCTGGTCTCTGGAGTAGAAAACCTATGTTCAAATCATCCCTCTGATTCCTATTGTCTTTGGGAACTTAGGAAAATCCCATCTCTTCCCCAGATGCCAGTCTCATCATCTATAAAATGCAGACATTGGACCAGATGGCCTCTAAGGTACCTTCCAACACAAGAGCTAATCAGCTTGCCGTGCCCCAGGAAAGGCTAACCCACCTCCCAAGATCATCTATTTTCTTTTTAGACAGTTCTCATTATTCAGTTAGTTCTCTTTCTATTGTTCTGAAATCTGTCCCTCTGAAACTCCTAATTCTGCCTCCTGTGACCAAGCCCAAACAATAAACTAATCCTTCTTTCACACTCCAAGTGCCTGAACACTACAATGTCTTCCCTGAGTCTTTTCTACTAGTTTGAACAATGACAGATCTTTCAACTGGATTTTGGAAAGCCATACTCTCCCCATTCAAAATTGATTGAGTTGGTTTTTTGGACTCATGTAGGAATCTCCATTTGTTTTTCTTAAATTTAATCTTAGATTCAACTTAATGTTCTAGACTAGTGAGCTATTTTTGATCCTACTTTTTTTTTCATTGTGTTATCTAACCCTCCAGCTACTGGTTTCCTGCAGTTTGGCAGTTGTAGTTCTATGACTTCATCAAAATGATTATTTATAATGTTTAACTACTCACTGTGAAGGACAGATCCTTGGGGCACTAAATTAGAAACTTAACTCCAAGTTAAAAACAGCCATTTGTGTCTTCTTGGGCTCATTCATTCAACCATCTCTAAATTCCCATAAATATATTATTATATAGCTGGGGTTTTTTTTCAATTTACCCACAAGGATATCATGAAAAACTTTGTCAAGTGCTCTGCTGAACTCTATACATACTTCTGTCCACATATTCCTGCAATAAGTCTAATTACCCTGTCAAAAAAAGGAAATGAAGCTTTAGTCTACATAGTCCTATTCAAGGTTAGGCTGGTTAGTCTTTTGGTCATCCTTGATCCCCCCTCCCAAATGCTCTCAAACTACCACTTTAATAATGTGTACTAGAATTTTGCCAGGAAAATGTCTTCCTAAAAGCAGAATGTTGGCTTTGGAAGGCACTTTAAAATATACCATAATAGGGGTAGCCAGGTGGCGCAGTAGATAGAGCACCAGCCCTAAATTCAAGGGGACCTGAATTCAAACATGGCCTCAGGCACTTAACCCATCCTAGCTGTGTGACCTTGGGCAAGTCATTTAACCCCAATTGCCTCAGCAAAAAAAATCATAATAAAACTTCAGAACTGAGTAGGAAATTAAAGACCATCCTCCTCCTTTTCACAAATGGAGAAATAGATTCAGAGAATTTGAAGTATACATTTAAAAGGAACTTTTTATAGTAATCTTTTAGACAGGCTTATGAAGAAGATATTTTTGTCATTAGGGAGAAAGAGAGGGGGAAGGAGAGAGGGAAAAGGAAAAGGGCAGGAAGAGGAATAATAAAGAAGGAAAGGGAAAGTGGAAGGAAGAAGAAAAGAAAGGGAGAAGGAAAAAGAAGGGTAGGGAAGAGGGGAGAAATAATTATCTCTAATTATTTAAAAACTCTCTCTTCCTTTTTCTCTTTGCTCTGGTACCCTTCCAGAATATCACAGAGTATCCATCTTTTCTACCCAGGAATTGAAAATGGTTTGATTGGGGAAAATGCTAGGTCTAAATCAGACAATGTGGGTTAAAATACCAGCTCTGATTTTTACTACTATTATTTCCATTCTTGAATCTCAGTTTGCACTCTTATAAAATGAGATATTTGGGCTAGATGATCTCTGTTTCCTCAAAGTTCAAAATCCTATGCTTCTGGTTAGAGTCCATCCATGTAATTTCTGGAAAACCCCAGCTACAAGATCTAGGGGTGGCTTTGTGGATAGGTTGGGGAGGGCTTGGGGTAGTCTACAGGTACAAATAAGAGACAGAACTAAGATTCATCTGTCTTGGTGGTAAGAATTGGTATTGTCAAGAGATAAGATGTCCAGTGATATTCAGGGCATGGTTGAGGACTAGTGTCAGTGACAACTCAGTCAGAGGCCAGGACCCTGGACAGCTCAAAGAGGGTGATTTTGGAGTTCCTATTATTACGACTTCTCTCTGGATTCTGACTTGATTCCTGCAGCTACAGAATGAAATCTCTAAAAAATAATTTAAACAGAGAATTCAAGAGCAGGATGGAACCTTAGAACATATAATATCACAGCTGAAAGGTTACCTTAAAACAAAAAATGTCACAACTAGGAGAGACCTTAGAACATAGAAATGACCTTCCAAAAATAAGGTGTTAAAGATTTTAATGTGCTTCTTCTGTTGGATGTTTGGGGTGTGGTTGAGGAAAGAAACAGAGGAAGATTGTATTTGAAAATAACAAAAAGAATAAAATTTAATCCAAAGAAAATATATATTCTCATTGTAGAATTTCGGGCAGTTTGACAGGTTCACGGAGAGATAGATTTTGGCCAAAAAACCTTGCTTATGTCCCAAAAATCACACTACCCAGGGAACAAAATTACTTGGAAGTCTAGCCCTGCTGAAATAGCTACTAGGACAGTGTTTGCTCTTGTTTGAACAGTTTTCAACACTTAAAAGTGTTGAAAATACTTGGCCTTCGCATGCATTGATCATTTTTTTTAATGTGTGTGAGGAAATTATTTCAGACACAGGCTTTCAGTATCTCATAGACTTAGATTTATTTATTCTGCTTGGCCTTGAAGAGCAGAACTAGGGACAGTGGGTAAAAGTTACCAGGAGACAAATATAAAATAGAAATTTTGGGCAAGTCCCTCAATAACAGGTCTCATATATAAATTTAGAAGGCTGGGCTACATCCCAGAATTAGAACTAAAAGGAACCTTGGAGACCACTGAATATAACTTCTCTCATTCTACAGGAGAGGTTGAGAAAAGTCACCATGTCATATGTATCTGAGGCAGGATTTAAATTCAGGTATTCTTGATTCTTGAGTACAGCATTCTGTGCCAGCACTATGGGTCAACAAGGTCTGTCCTTGATCAAAAATCTATGGTGCTAAAAATAAAAAATAAAAAATGAATAAAAGTTAAGAAGTCCCCCCCCCAAAAAAATCTATGGTGCTAAGTACTTCTTAACAATAGAAATAGAATTCTAGAAGGGTCCTTGTCACTGGGAGGGTCCCTATCATGACCTTCCTGATTGGCCCTAATGATCCTGGACCCCTTACAACTTCTTTCCTAATAAGTAGAACTTCAACAGTTATTCATTATTCACTGAGGGGTGTTGCAAAGTAAGTAATCCAAGCATCCCTCTGATGAGTTTATGGTGCTGGATGGCCCCTAGCTGTGAGTCCTCTGATTGTCCCTAATGTGTCTAGAGTCCTTGCTGACAGGCCCGCCCTTGTTCAGGGCCAGTTTCCTCCATGAAAGGGCTTCCCAGAGCCCACTTAAGAATGAAGGGCCTTCCAGCCTTCTTTGAGAGCTATCCAGGCTACACATTTGCATAATGCTGGGAGAATCTGCTCCCATTTTCCCACCTGCAACAAACTCCTGCCTGATTAGTGCCCCCCCTCTTATTTGGGAGCTAATTACTCTCCAACTCAGAACCGGGTGTTTATCTGTAATCAGTAAGAGAATGAGGGGGAGAAGAGGAAAGGGAGGTGGCAGCTGATATCCCAACTCAATACTTCAATGAAAGGCTGAGCTCATTGCTGTGGGGACTCCCCAGTGCCCTCCTATTGGTGCATAGAGCACCTAGGTACAGTAGAAAGAGTATCACAGGTTGTAGATTTGAAGCCTAGAAGTCCAGCCCAAATGGGTGATCTTGACCAAATTCCATGGATCTCTATAAAATGGGAGAACTGGACTCAATGCCCTTCCCCTGCAACCCCTTGTGACTGTAGGTCAACAGTCCTATCTATATAGGACTATCTATATAGGACTATCTATATAATATTCAAATATATATATATATATATATATAACTTCTAGCAAGTAACTCAGTTTACTTCTCTAGACCTCAGTTTCCCTATCTGGGAAATGATGTTGGATTTACTGGCTTCCGAGCTCTCTCCCACCTCTAGAATTGTGAGCAATTGATTGTATATAATTTTTTCCATGTTCTTCTACAAATCCACCATAGTGGACCCTCTCCTCGTGCTAAAAGTATTTTCTTGACTTTTTTTTTGTTTCCTGACTACCAGCAGAACACTCTAGCTAATCATCTAGGTTGATAGAACACCAGGCCTCAGTTCAAAATCAGTCTTGAACATTTACTAGCTATGTGATCCTGAGCAAGTCCCTTAATCTCTGTCTACCTCAGTTTCCTCAACTGTAAAATGGAAATAATAATAACACCAATCTCCCAGAGTAGTTGTCAGGATCAAATAAGATTATATGTAAAGTGCTTTGTGAACCTCCAAGTGCACTATAAATGCCAGCTATTATTATTCATAATGGAATTAGCTATCATTAGCAACATCTCTTACCCCTCACTCTTGCCACATGACTAGCTCAGCTCTTTTTCCAATTCAATTCAGTGGAAAAATCATTTATTAAGCACTGTCATGTGAAGTAGGGAGCAAAGTGCCAGAGTAAATCAGAAAGCTCCAGGTTCTTGGCACTGACACTTGCTAAGTGTGTGACCAAGGCAAGTCATTTAAACTTTCTCCTCATCTATAAAAAGGAGACTAACACTCGTAGTATTTACCTCACAGGGTTGTGATGAGGCTCAACTGAGATAAGGTATATAAAGGTCTTTGCAAAGCTCAAGACTGTGTATTGTTTAGGAATGGAGGAGCATGTGTAAAGAGAATATACCTGTGATTTCATTGGGATATTTTTTGCCTTTTTTCATATCTTCAGAATAGTTCCTGCCATATAATAAGGGCTTAATAAATATTTGAGAGACTGAATGATTGGTGCAGGGGATTCCAGATAGAAAAATATAGATAGGAAAAAAATAGAAAAAAATCAACGTAGATTAGTACCCTCTCTGCCACTGGGTTTCTTAAAGAGTTGGCTGGAAGCACTTAGAGATTAAGGGAGGCAAAGCCAGAAGGATTCAGAAGCAAGACTTGCTCCCAGGTTGTCCTGACACCAAGGTTGCCTCTCTGTCTCTTATGCCATACTGCTTCTCAAGTTGCAGTTATCCAGAAAATGATAATGATGAATGTTGGAGGAGATGTGGGAAAACTGGGACACTAATACATTGTTGGTGGAGTTGTGAACTGATCCAACCATTCTGGAGAACAATTTGAAACTATGCCCAAAGGGCTTCCAAACTGTGTATATCCTTTGATCAGCAGTGATTTTACTGAGCCTGTCCCAAAAAGATCATAAAGGAGGCAAAGGGTCCCAAAAATGTTTGTGGCAGCCCTTTTCGTAGTGGCAAGAAACTGGAAACTGAGTGGATGCCCACCAATGAATAAGTCATGGTATATGAATGTTATAGAGTATCATTGTTCTGTAAGAAATAACCAGCAGAATGATTTCAGAGAGGCCTGGAGAGACTTACACGAGCTGATGTTAAATGAAATGAACAGAACCAGGAGATCATTGTACATGGCAACTTGTGATGAAGAGAGTCATCTCCACCCAGAGAGAGGACTGTGGGAACTGAGTATGGACCACAACACAGCATTTTGACTCTTTTTGTTATTTGCCTGCATTTTGTTTTATTCCCATTTTTATCTGATTTTTCTTATGTAGCATGATAATTATATAAATATGTATACATAGATTGGATTTAACATATATTTTTAGTATGTTTATCATATATTGGATTACTTGCCATCTAGAGGAAAGGGTGGGGGGGAAGAAAGTGAAAATTTTGGAATGCAAAATTTTGCAAGGATCAATGTTGAAAAATTATCCATGCAATAAAAAATGTTTTGGAAAGGTCAATGTAGAAAAATCACTCATGTTCTGTAAATAAAAAGCTTTAAGAAATAAAAGAAAAATTGTCCATGCATATGTTTTGAAAATAAAAGGCTATAATAAAAATATAATAAAATTTTAAAAAAATTTTTAAGTTAGAGTCATCATCATCTTCAATTTTATCAGCATCAGTATCATCACTATGGTTCTTGTTGTAAAGTATAAGGCACTAGATCATACAGATCATAGAGGTTGATGATATTCCTAATGCCCCTTCTTGTACATAGAACATCACTGGAGATATACAGTGCATTCTTACCTGCATTCACTATGAATCTCTCCATTGTCCTCTGGCTCACCTGCAACTTTGATCCCTTAAAGATTGTCATTTTCCAAGATTATTGACCATATGGCATCCTCCAGGAGGATATTTGTTTTGAAAAGATGGGTCTCTGCACTGGGTAGCTGGCATTAGGAAAAATGAATAAGAGGCAAAAGTGGCAGGTGGCCAGTCAAGAGACTGAGGGTTCCAGTCCCAGCTCTGCCACTAACAGTTTATGACCTTGAAAAAAATGATGCCCATCTCTGGGCCTCTGTTTCCCCATCTGTAAAATGCATGAGTTGGTTTAGAAAGGGGTTTTTAGCCTAGTATCCATAGACCTACCCCCAAGTATCCATTGCTAGATTTCATGGAATCTGTTAACTTGGATGGAGAAAATGATATTTATTTTCATTCTCCTCTAACTGAAATTTAATGTATTTAAAAATTATTTTAAAATGTTATTCTGAGAATAGATACATATGCTTTAGAAGAACACCCCTGGGTGCCATGACACAAAAAGGTTAAGAACTCTGATATAAAAGGTCTTTAAGGTCTTGCTCCTTTCTGAAATTCTATGTTCCAAGTATCCTTCCAGCTCTAATGTTCCATGATTATAATTCTGCTTATATCAAAGCCATCCCTGAACACAGTTCCCGCAATGCCCTAGGATGCTTATAGATGACCTACCCAGGCCCACTTAGCAGTTACCTTAGCAGCTGTCACAGAGAGACCAAAGTTTCCTGGATGCATAAGGCCGGAGAGACAGACATCAAAAGCCTTGATTAAGTCAAGATAATACTAATAATAGCTAGTGGTCATAGAGCCACTTTAAAATTTGCAAAATGATTTACATATATTGGCTCACGGCCTTGTTATTGTTCCCATTTTGAGATAGGAAATGGAGGAGCAATCAGAGAAAGCTATATTGGCAGATTGAACTTCTGGGGTACCATCCAGGCTACCCTCAACCTGAAATAGAATACTATCTGCAATATTCCTGAAAAAATGACCATGCAATCGTTGCTTGAAAGCTTTTAGTGAGGAGGAGCCCATTATCTCTTGAAGTGGTCCATTCATCCCCCTGTTAGGAGAGCTTTCCCAATGGCAAGACTAAATCTACTTCTCTTCATTCTCTACTCATTGTCCTAAGTTCTGCCTTCTGTTTTGCAGAACAGGTCAAATTTATGTTGCATACAGCAACCCATTAAAGTCTTGCAGACAGTGATGATGTCTTCTCAGGCTTAACAACCCCAGGACCTTCAACCCATCTTCATTTGGCATGAAATCAAGAACTCTTCATTATCCTAGTCCAAATTCCCTTAGCTGTACTAGACAGTGATCTAACTGCCACCTCTCCATCTGGTCCACAAGAAAATAGCATGAGGGATGTGCTATGTCTGTAGCATATAGCATTTCTCCTAATCTACCAGTCTCAAAATACGAAAAAAGGAAATCAGGGAATCCTGCAGGATCTGTGCTTGATACAGCCAGACTGGCTTTTTGTGATCACTGCTTATTTTTCTGGATGTGCTCTAAGCATCCCTTTAATAACATATCCTAACTGGAAACTGAGTGGATGCCCATCAGCTGGGGAATGGCTGAACAAGTTATGGTACGTGAATGTAATGGAATATTATTATTCTATAAGAAACGATCAGCAGGATGATTTCAGAAAGACCTGGAGAGACTTAGATGAACTGATGCTAAGTGAAGTGAATAGAACCAAGAGAACATTGTACACAGCAACAAGATTATGTGATGATCAACTCTGATGGATGTGGCTCTTTTCAACAATGAGGATTCAGGCCAGTTCCAAAAGTCTTGTGATGGAGAGAGCCATCTGTCCCAGAGAGAGAACTATGGGGACCAAATGTGGATCACAACATAGCATTTGTACCTTTTTGTTGTTTGCTTGTTTTTTTTTCCTTTCTTTCTCATTTTTTTCCTTTTTGATCTGATTTTTCTTGTGTGGCGTGACAAATGTGGAAATAAGTATGGAAGAATTGCACGCATTTTACATATATGGGATTGCTTGCTGTCTAAGGGAGGGAAATGGGGAAAAGAAGGGAGAAAAATTTGGGACACATTGCAAGGGTGAATGTTGAAAACTATCCTTGCATGTATTTTGAAAAGAAAAAGTTATTATTTTAAAAAAAAGAATTCACTTGCAAAACAAAATAAGACATCCTAGAACTTGGCTAGGAATTAGAGTCAAGTTCATTAACCCATGCTTTGCAAATTTCATTCTCTTCCTTTTTGAATAGAATCACCTCTACCTTTTCCTGAGGCACCTGTCCCTCTCTCTGTGATTCTTTAAAAACCACACTGACAGTGGCTCAACAACTACACAATAATAATTACTGGTATTTACAGGACATTTTAAGGTTGGCAAGTGCTTTACAAATGCTATCTCAATTAAGCCTTGCAACAATCCTGTGAGATGAATGCTATTGCCATCCCCATTTTATGATGGGAAAATGGAGGTTGAAAAAGGTTAAGTGACTTGCCTAGGATCACATAGTAAATGTGGCAGGATTTGAACTCTTACTGATTCCAACTGCTGAGCTTACTCTAGTACCTGGGCCACCCAGCTGCCATCCACTAAAGCTTTGTATATTCAATTGGAACAAATGACTTGAACCCATCAAGAGCAGCAAGACACCTTCTTACTCCTTCCTATTTAACCCAGGAGATTTCTTACCAAATTCTTCAACTTCTGTCCCAGGATCAATTTTGCCAGGAGAATACATCTCCTAATTTATAATTGAAGTTCATGGGGAAATTGATTCTCTTTACAGAAGATCACTTTACAGTCAATTTAACTGGGATGTCAATCTTCCAAAAAGCCAGAGATGCCTGAGAATCTCCAGGGAGAAGATGCAACCTACACCTGACAAAGGGGAGGGGGCCCCCTGATACTATAGATTTTATAATTCCCAGGGGATGCCCCCATTCAAGGAGGCTCCAAGGCCAGAGCTGATTGGGCAGAGAGAAAAGTGAGCATCAGCTTGCCCAGGGCCCAGGCCCTCAGGAGAGACAGAAATCTGGAAAATGAGAACGGTTTTATTATACTGGGGATTAGGGGAGTGTTTGACAACTGTTCTCGGTAAGCTGATCGCTGGGAAGAGATGGACAGGTACGGCCCTGCATCTTAATGATGCGATAGTACCTGGTCCACAGCAGGAGGGGAGGGCAACGGCAGCACTAGGCAGGGAGCATGGAGGGGCCATACCCAGAGGCCTGGGTTTTGAGGACTGGAGTGAGGAAGTCTGGTCGTGGTCCATGATCACAGCAGACATGGGCCATTAAGGGGCTTAGAAGATTAAGTCCTGACATTGCTTCTTACCAGCTATGTGACTTTCAGCAAATCATCTCTCTTGGAGCCTCTATTTGCTCAATTGTAAAACTGAAGAGATTAGGTTATCAGAGGTCCTTCTCCTCAAGGGTCCTGAACCCCTTTGGTGGGGTGGTGAAGTCTGGTAGCCCCTTCTCAGAATAATGTTTTTAAATGCATAAAATGTAATACATAGGCTTACAAAGAAAATCAATCAGTGAGGGGTCTTAGGACAGAGAATGTCAGAGCTGGGAGGGCCCTTAGAACACAAGATTTCAGAGCTGGGAGGGCCCTTAGAACCCAGGATGTCAGAGCTGGAAGTATCCTTAGAACACAGGATGACAGAGCTAGGAGGGCCCTTAGAACACAGGAGGTCAGAGCTGGGAGGGCCCTTAGAACCCAGGATGTCAGAGCTGGGAGGGCCCTTAGAACCCAGGAGGTCAGTGCTGGGAGGGCCCTTAGAACCCAGGATGTCAGGGCTGAGAGGGCCCTTAGAATACAGGATGTCAGAGCTGGGAGGGCCCTTAGAACCCAGGAGGTCAGAGCTGGGAAAGCTTTAGAACAAAGGATGTCAGAGCTGGGAGGGCCCTTGGAACACAGGAGGTCCGAGTTGGGAGGACCCTTAAAACCTAGGGTTCTAGAACCCAGGATGTAAGGGTTGGTAACACAGAACACTGGTGCTGAGAGGGCCTTTAGCAAACAGGATGTCAAAGCTGAAAAGACATTAGAGATCATCCAGTTCAATATTTCCACTTCAAAGGTGAGAAAAGACAGACCCAAGAATCCTTCCAAATTGCCAAGGACACAGACTGAGCTAGCGGCAGAGCCCAATTGAGAGCTTTTTCTAAGGCACCGCTGTCTACCTACCGTCCCAGCAGCACAAGATGAAACCTTCCTTCACACCATTAGGTATGAAGCTTATAATGCTGGTCTCCTAAGAGAGAGAATGCACTTGACTGAGACACTCTGTTGTCACTGACTACAAACAGATGTTCCCCCTGAAAGCACGTCTGGAAAGAGAGGAAGTCAGGAGAAAAATCAGGGGCCTTAGACCCCTAAGAGCAGAATCAGAGGGCAGGATGGAAAGCCTGGGGTCAAACCAAGAGGGAAGAGATCTGACAAGACCTTCTGGTCCAGCTCCTGCCTTCATGCAGGTCAAGTTTTATTACTTCCCTCTTATAGACACAATTAACTGAGGTCCAAATAAATCAATTCAATTCAAATCCATAAATATTTTTGAGCACCTGCTTCGATCCAGGCCCCATTTTAAGGGGTTGGAGGATGCTTTTAGAGCCCTCTGTGGCAGAATGGACAATGTGCTTCCTCAGAGTTAGGGTTCCAGTCTTTCCTTTTGTATTTGCTAACTGTGATCTCATGAGCAGGTCGCTTTATCTCCCTGAACCTCTGTTTCCTTATCTGTAAAATGGGAGTTGGACTCAGTGGTCTCTGAGATCCATCTCAGCTTTCCATCGTTCATTCTATAATCTGTAAAATGAAGCAGTACCCATCTCACAGGGTTGCTGTAAGGCTCTGACATTAATGTCTGTCAAACAATCCATATATATATATATATATATATATATATATATACACATATATATATATATTAAAGTACTATAGAAATGCCAATTGTTCTCAGGGGAAAGAGCACTAGGCTTAGAATTGGGAGATTTCTGGCTTTAGTGAACATTTTTTTACAGAGTTTTGTGACTCAAGCCCTTTCATGAACTATAGAAATTGAAAGGAGGTGACTGATAGTCACAATCATTTTGGAAATCAATTTGGAACTACACACAAAAAGTTATTAAACAGGGCAATTGACCTAACTGTTTTTCTAGGCCTATAACTCCTAAAGAAATAAAAAAATAGGACAAAAGGGGTTTTTTTGGTACAAAATACATCCAGAGCAGCTTTTTCATGATATGGAAAAACCCTGTAAATTAAGCAGGTATCCATCAATTAAAGAATAACTGGCAAGTTATGGGATATAAGTGTAACTGGAGACTATTTCACTGTGAAATGATGGAAAAGATGGATTTAGAGATATCTTGGAGGATTTGTATGAACGGATACAGAATGAAATCAGCAGAATCAGAAGGACAATTTAGACCATAACAATAACATTGCAAAGACAAATAATTTGAAACCTGGAAGAACTCTGATCAACCAAGGACCATCCATGATTCCAGAAAACCAATAATAAAGTATGCTTCCCGTCTTCTAGTAGAAAAGATGGGACTCAAGAGTGCAGAATGAGACATATAGCCAATGAGGGGTTTTATTTTGCTTGACTATAAATATTTGTCATAAGGAATTTAATTTCCTTTTTTTTTCTCCCAATGGAGTAGAAGTAGGAAGGAATGGATTTCTATTAATTAAAAAATTAAATTAATTTAGGGGACAGCTAGGTGGCACAGTGGATAGAGCACCAGCCCTGAAGTCAGGAGGACCTGAGTTCAGATTTGGTCTCAGACACTTAATATTCCCTAGCTGTGTGACCCTGGGTAAGTCACTTAACCCCAATTGCCTCAGCAAAAAATAATAATAATAATTAATTTAGTCCAAAAAAAGTAAAATGATTTGTCTAATGTCACATAGTAAATTCATCATATTTTGAGCTGTAGCTGAAAATTCAGCAGAGCCTGAAGAACCAAGTGAAAGTAAAACCTGTTTGGTAAGTATGAAGCTCCCAGACTTAAGGCAAGGTTGTGACAGGGAAGTGAAGGGATGGTTATACTATGAGGACCAATGGTTTGAATGAAGTCTCCCAAATGGAGAAATACCCTCTATGCAACTGGCGTCAAATTGGTCCAAATTTTTGTCTTCAGACGAGTCAGCAACTACAGTAAAATAACTAATACCCAGGACAATGAAACACTTAGAGGATTTGCCCAATTATACTAACCTCTAACTAGGTCTGGGGTTAGACCTGAAGGATCTAACTGTCACTGTAAGATGGACAGGATTCCCTAGGACCAAGATCACCCTCCCTCTGTGAGTGTCTCTCCCCCCCCCCTTCCCCATTTCTGGTACCTATAGGCTAAGGAAATCACTTCATGTTTGATTTGAAATCTTATTCTATTTGCTCTTTAAACATCCGCATAATCCTCTTAATCTTTTTACATCTCACCTGCCAAAATGTCTCTGCAGCTTTCATTAGCCCCACTCTGCCTGGATTTACTCACTCAAGAATAACAAAATGTCAGAGCTGGGAGGGGTCTTAGATACAGAATATTATATCTGGGAGGGACCTCAGAGCATAGAATGTCAGAGCTGAGGGGGGCTTAAAACGTAGAATGTTACAACTGGGGGGGGGTAGAACATAAAATATCAGAGCTGGGACGTTAGAACACAGAGTGTCAGAGCTGGGAAGGTCTTAGAATTCAGGATGTCAGAGCTGGGAGGGCCCTTAGAACCCGGGATGTCAGAGCTGGGAAGGTCTTAGAATTCAGGATGTCAGAGCTGTGATGGCCCTTAGAACCCAGGATGTCAGAGCTGGAAGGAGCCTTAGAACACAGGATGTCAGAGCCGTGAAAGTCTTAGAACACAGAATGTCAGAGCTGGGAACAACCTTGGAGACCATCCAAAACAATGTTTCTCAAACTTTCTGATCTCAGGATTCCTTTATAGTCTTAAAAATTATTAAAGACTTTTTCCCCAAAGAGTTTGTATGTTGGTTATATTGATATTTACTCTATTAGAAATTACAACTAAATATTATTATGAAAATAGTTTTCACCTCAAGGACAATACTTTAGGAACTAGTGGCAGTCTTAATACTTTCATCTTTTAGAATAGGGTATTAAAGCATCAAAAAAATGAGTTAATCAAGGTCACACTGTGAAAAAATTGGCATTCACACCAAAGTCTGGCACACATCTCAAATACTTCCCTCTTTCACTCCCTCTCACTTCCAGGTGAATGCTAAGTCACTTGATGGCTCCCCACAAAGCCAGTCTTGCATTTTCCTCTTAAACACTTTTTTGGGGGACAGAAAATTAGCTGTGCTAGCCTTCTGAAATTCTAACAAACTACCAACCAGATAAAAGCCAAGAAGAACTCAATTTCTTTATTTTTTTGATTTGTTTGTTTGTTTGCTTCAGGGCTCCCCTCACAAAGGGCTTCCTGTATTTATCCCCTTTTAAAGCACCTGAAACTCCCTCCACACACATATACATTACTCCCCTGACCATTAACCCAAAATTAAGGCACAGAGCAGATCATTCAAACTCAAGCTCCCACTGAGGCAGCATTGTTTGAAACCAATCAACCAGAAAGCAAAAAAAAAAAATTAATCAAATAAAAAGAAAATTAGTGAATGGGAAAGATGCTTCTTCCCCACCCATGCAAACATGACCCATTTTCCCACAGGGTGGGAAGGGTATACACACATACACATTAACTTGGTGTAATAGTCATTATCATCAGAGCTAGTACTGATGCAGCAAATATTATGCACCAGGCACTGTGCTAATTTAACAAATTATCTTTACAAATATTTCTAAAACACGCTTGAGAGGCAGGTGCTATTATTATTTCCATCTTACAGCTGAGAGAACTGAGGCAAGCAGAGATTTAGGGACCTCCTCAGGATCACACAGCTAGTAAGAGTCAGAGGCTGTTCTCTCTTGGGTATTATTACTTTGTCTCTGTTGGCTGCCTGCACTCTCCACTAGGCTTGTCACTGAATTGTTCTCCATCAACATCTTTGGGTCTTCCAGTCCCTCAGAGTCATCAGCTACTCTATGTTACCATCTGCTGTTGACTTCAGACACTTAATGGACAAGTCTCTTTATAACCCACTTTGCCTCAGTTTCTCTCATCTGTAAAATGAGCTGGAAAAGGAAATGGCAAACCACTTCAGGATCTTTGCCAGGAAAATCCCAAAAGGAGTCATTAAATCAAACACAACTGAAAAATAACTAAACAACAAAAAGGATCATGAGCCACAGCATCCAGTTGGGCCCCTAACTAAAACTAGCAGAGTGTCTCCCAGGTTAAAATTAAGTAGGTTCTTTTTTTACTACTTTCCTCCTGGTATAAATTAAAGATCCTTGGCTCCAAGCCATTATCTGATTTGGGATTAGAAAATTCCTCTTTTAAAAAAAATAAAAAACTCCCATTAAATTCTTAATTGTCATTCTGTGTCCCCAAACTCTACTTTAGGGATGTCACTGAACAAAAGCCTCTGGGCTGCTTCCATAATGCTCTCCTGCCGGTATGCAAATGAACCTAGAGCTAGGAAGAATCTGAAGCCTTAGTGAGCTGCCTCTGTTCTATAGTCTTGCCTTTATTATAGATAACTACAAAAAAAAACCCTCAGAAAAGTGCTGATCTTTTCCATTTTAAAACATGATTTTCCATAGCTCAGTCTCCAAAGCAAACCCCAGAACAGACCAGGGCTCCCAAGATGAAATAACCCCTAGTAACAGGATACCACCATAAACTTTCTCTGCACTCTCTAGATCAGAAGTTGGGGTGGCTTTATTATGCTGAGAGAACCTCTCTAGAGTGTATCTATTAGACAAAGAGAGGATTTGTTCTGCAATAAGAGCAGTAGTATTATACAGTGGAAAGTACAATAAAAATCCAAAGATCTGAGTTTGAATCTTGACTGCAGCACTCTGAGTGACTTTGAACAAGCCATTTTCTCTGGAGCTGGTCCCTGAATGCTCAGGGTAAAAAGGAGGGAGGTGTCAGGAGGGGGAGATGGACCAGCTGGTTTTTAGAGTTGACATAGGAACAGCATCTTTCACCTGACACCAAAAGAAAGCAAGTTTTGGAGGCAATAGAGGAACTGAGGGTTGGGTAGTTGAATGCAAGGAAAGAGGCTGGTAGAGGAGTCTCTTGGTTTATTTGCAAGGAGATGTTCAATAAAAGCCACTACTTATGAGGAAAGAATGATTTCTCCTTTGTTAAACCAGATAATTAGCTGGCACAATAGGTATAAGCATGGGATTTGGAGTCAGGAGTTCCAGTTCATCCTCAGACACTTATTAGCTGTGTGACTCTGGGCAAGTCACTTCAACCAATATACCTCAGTTTTCTCATCTAGAAAGAGATCTGGAAAAGAAAATGGCAAACTACTCTAATATCTCTGCCAATAAAACCCCAAAGGGATCACAAAAAGTTGGACATGACTGATGGACCAAAAATTAAAAAATGACTGAGCAAATCACTTAACCTCTGACTCACTTTCCTCCTCTGTAAAATGGGGGCAATATATAGAATTTACCTCAAGGTTGCTGTGAACATCAATTGAGATAAAATTTATAAAGTGTTCTGTAAACCTTAAGGTATAATACAAATAGTTATTGATGTCATCATTATCCCTTAAGTTCCCTCCCAGCTCTGACATCCTGTGTTCTAAAGGCCCTCCTATTTCTGACATTCTGGGTTCTAAGGGCCCTTCCAACTCTGACATTATGTGTTCTGAGGCTTTTCCCAGCTCTGATATTCAGAAAATTACAAAATATCAAACTAGGGGCTATTTCTGAAGAATAATCCCCTCTACAATATCTGATAAGTACTTGCTTTTCTTGAAAACCTCTCTCTAGAGAGATGGAACTACCATCTCTGTAGGCAGGAAAAAAGGGGCAGGGAATAATTGTTTAAACAGTATCTTCTAAGTCCCAGGCCTTGGGCTAAGAGCTTTTCAAATCTGGATAACTAATTGTCAGGACATTTTCCTTGACATTGAGCATAAGTTTGCTTCTTGACAACTTCCTCCCATTCATCACACTTGGTCCTGCCCTGTGCAGCCAAACAGATGAAGTCTAATACCTGTTCAGCTTGATACCCCTTCAAATCCTTACACAGGATTCTCAGAACACCAGTAAGACTTCTCTTTTGCAGGCTAGAAACCCATTGTTCCTGATGGCATGATCTGGAGGTTCTTGACCATCTCCGTCTTTTTCCTCTGCACTTTCTCCAATGTATCAATTTCCTTTCTAAATGATGGTATCACAACACAGTATTCCTGACTGTAGTAGACCGTGGGTTGACCAGGGCAGAGTGGCTGCTCATCTACCTCTGAATACAGCCTAACATCACATTAATTTTTTTGGCTGCCATGTTAAACTGTTGATTTATATTGAACTTCTAGGTTATTTTCCAAAATGGAGAGGAGTAGTAGACAAGGAGAAATCTGGTATTTTGGAAGAGTACTGATCGGGAAATTTTAAAAGATCCAGGTTTGAATCAAACCTGTCATATAAACTAGCTATTTGATTACAGGCAAGAATACTATTTATCATCTCTGATTCTCAGTCTCATCATCTACAAAAAGGGAACAATAAAAATTGTAGCTCTGAGTTCATAGGATAGTTATGAGAATCACATGAGATAAAGCTATTTTCAAAACTTTACCTTTAGAGATCTGTATACATAATTTTTTTTCGTTTTTTCATGATCCTGTTTAGGATTTTCTTAGCAAAAATACTTAGAGTGGTTTGTATTTTATTTTTATTTATTTTGCTGAGGCAATTGGGGTTAAGTGACTTGCTCAGAATTAGGAAGTATTAAGTTTCTGAAGCTGGATTTGAACTCAGGTCCTCCTGACTTCAGGAGCAGCACTCTATCTACTGCGCCATCCAGCTGCCCCAAGCTCATTTTATGAATGAGGAAACCAAGGTAACTTAAGTGACTTGCCCAGAATCTCAAAACTAGTGAGTGTTTGAGGCCAGATTTCAGTTCAGGTCTACCTGATTGCAGACCCGGCACTTTGTTCACTGACATACATACATATATTCCTGCATACAAAACAGCTAGCATTTATTTATGGATTTAAGGTTTCCCAAGCATGTTACAATTTTTTTTTATTTTAACCTTATGATAACCCTGGGAGATAGGTGCTATTGTTATCCTCTTATTATAGATGAGGACACTGAGACACAGAGGAATTGAATGACCTGTCCAAGGTCACAAGAATATAGCTTTCCTATCTGGATTTAAATTCATGTCTTTTTGACTCCTGACTCAGCATGTTAGCCACTGCGCCATCTAGCTGCCATGCCAAGTATTACTAAAGATCCAGTGATCTTCTGTGATCTATTCTTTTTTTTAATACACATTGCTTTACTAATCATGTTGGGAGATAAAAATCAGAGCAAAAAGGAAAAAATGGGAAAGGTAAAAAACAGAAAAAAAAGAAGTGAACCTAGTATGTGTTGATTTACATTTAGTCTCCCTAGTTCTTTTTCTGGATGCAAATGATGTTTTCTGTCCAAAGTTTACTGGGATTGCCTTGGATCTACTGAAAAGAACCAAGTCTTTCATAGCTGACCATAGCACATCCTTGCTGTTATTGTGTACAATGTATTCCTGCTTCTGCTTATTTCGCTCAGCATCAGGACTTTCTAAAATCAGCTTGTTCATCATTTTGTATAGAATAATAATATCCTATTACATTCATATACCACAACTTGTCCAGCCATTCCCCAACTGATGGGCATCTACTCATTTTCCAATTATTTGCTACCTCAAAAAGAGCTGCTACAAACATTTTTGTGCATGTGGGTCCTTTTCCCTCCTTTATGATTTCCTTGGGATACAGACACAATAATGGTACTGCTGGGTCAAAGGGTATGCACAGTTTGATAACCCTTTGAGCATAGCTCCAAATTGCTCTCCAGAATGGTTGGATCATTTCACAACTCCACCAACAATGCATTAGTATCCCAGTTTTCCCACATCTCCTCCAAAATTTATCATCTTTTCCTGTCATTTTAGCCAATTTGAAAGATATGAGGTGGGTACGTCAGGCTCTTTTAATTTGCATTTATGTATGATCTATTCTTCATCATTTCTTCATCATAGAATGATCTTTATCATTCTATGAATTTAATGAGGGCTACTAGTTGGGATGATGTCATTATCCTCATTTTATAGATGGGAAAACTAAGGGATGGAGATATTCAAACGCCAAAGGTCTCATGATCCATTAGTGGTCTCGAGCTCACTCAAAGCTTGCTGCCTCTGGCAGAGTCACTTCTTCCATAGAGAAGTCTGCTCTCCCCAGCGCCAGTCAAGGGAATATTTATAAAGCAAAATGCCCATTAAGTGGAAATGGAATGATATGATTTGTCTAGGACCTGAAGTCCCCAATCCCTAGACTGGGAGAGAAAGGACAGAGCTGAGCAGCTGCCTTCTCAAAGACATCTTTCTTTTCCTGCTTTCACACCTCTCCTCTCTCCCCAGGGGTCCATCTTTTATCTTTGTTCTTATGTTTGTAGTGTTTTTCTTTCACTCTCGGTCTCTATCCCCCTGTGTGTCTATATCTTTGTCTCTCCATCTCTGTGTGTGTTTCTCTATCTCTGTCTCCCTCTGTTTTTGTCTCTCTGTTCTCTCTCTCTCTCTCATTTCTCATTCTATTGTTTTCTCTGTCCTTCTGTGCTCCCTTCTCTTCATCTGTCTCTCTTTCTCTGTTCTTATGTATCTCCTTTTTATCTATTTTTCTCTGTCTCCCTTGCACTCTATTTCTCTCTGTGTGTCTGTCTTTCTCTGTTTCTTGTTCAGTCATTTCGGTCGTATCCAACTCTTTATGATCCCATCTGGGGTTTTCTTGGCAAGAATATTACAATTTCCTTTTCCAAATCGTTTTACAGATGAGGAAACTGAGGCAAAGTGAATTAAATGACTTTCCAAGGGTCACCCAGCAAGGACGTGTCTGAGACCACATTTGAATTCATGAAGAGCTGACTCTAAGCCCAGCTCTCTATGCCCTATGGCACCACCTAGCTGCTGTTTCTACTCTGCCATTTTTTCTCATCTCCTTTCTCATCATGTTTCCAAATCTGACATTTCAAGGGAAAGACCACATCCCTGACCAGCTAGGTGAATAGAAAGCTGGATTTAGAATCCAATTGCTTGCCTAGTTTAGGAATCCCTGCAGCAATATCCCCTACTACATTCCTTATCCAGCTTCGACTCTGGCAATAATGAACTGACTATTACTTGTGGAAAGAAGGGGAACAAGGAAAAGGGTGTACGAAAAAGAAAGTGGAACTTAAGTTGAGCCTTGAAGGGCACAAAGAATTTGGAGATGAAAATAGGGGAGGAGAGCACTTCAAGCAAAGGCGCAAGTTGTGGTAAACAAGTACACAGCACACCTTTAAAATTGGAAATGTCAGACATAGGATCATAGATTTAAAGTTGGAAAGAGCCTTAGAACATCTGGTCCAAATCACTCACTCCCCCTCCAATCTCTGTCATCTTCCAGATGAGTAAACTGAGGCCCAGGGGGTGTCAAGTGACTTACATGTAGTGAGTAAAAGACAGAATTTGAACACATGTCCCTATACTCCAATCTAGTGTTCTGGATCCATGCTCTCACTACAGCAGAACTCTTGCCTCTTTAGGAGTCATCATCTCTAAGGGCATGAAGAGACCTCAGAAAACTTGTAGTCCAAGCTCTTATAGGAGCATGAAAGCACCTCTCTAACATCCCCAATAAATGGTTAAAAAAATTCTAGGGGGTCAATAGATAGAGGGCTGGCCCTGGAGTCAGGACTTGAGTTAAATTCCAACCTCAGACACTTAACTAGCTGTATGTCCCTGGACACTCTATTGGCCTCAGTTTCCCCATCTGTAAAATGGAGCTGGAGAAGGAAATTCCAAACCCCTCCAGCATCTGTTCCAAGAAAACCCCAAAGGAGTCACAAAGAGTTGGACATGACTGAAATGACTGAATAATGGTGAAAGGGAACCCAGTGCTTCCCAAGACTGCCCATCCTACTTTGGACAGCTCCCGTTCTATCAAACTGCCACTCACTCACTGTTCCTAGCTGTGCCTTCTGATGCTAAGAGAAATATATACAAACCTTCTTCTAGATAACAACTTTCAAATACTTGAAAATAGCTATTTAGCCCTCACTAAATCTTCTCTTCTCCAGAATAAAAATTCCCAGTTCCTCTGACCAGTTCTCAGAGGTCTCAATTTGCAAATCCTTCACTATCACCTTCACCCCCCCCATGGGCATCTTACAGCAGACATTGATAAAGGTTAGGGCCTGAATGTCTTTGAAATGAGAGGAAGAAGGGCTAGGACTATATAGCTTGTGGCTGAATCAGTCCTGAGCCACAGAACCACCATGACCCCTACCCTACCACCTTAACCTGCCACCTTCTTAAGGAAGAAAAACCATCCTGATGGAATGACAAGAGCACAGGCTGTCAAGTCAGAAGTCAGTTTGGTTGTGGACCATCCTGTGATCTTAGGAAATTATGTTCTAAGGATCCTCCCAGCTCTGCATTCCATATTCTATGCTCTCACTGCTCTGACATTTTGTGTTCTAAGAATGGACCCTCTCAGCTTTGCCATCCAATGTTCTAAGGCTCCTCCTAGTTCCCAGAGCTGGGGGGTGCTTTAGAACACAGGGTGTCAGAGCTGGGAGGCCCCTTAGAACAGAGAATGTCAGAGCTGGGAGAGAACTTAGAACATGGAATGTCAGAGCTGGGAAGGCCCTTAGAACTCAGGATGTCAGAGCTGGGTGGAACATGAGCTGAATTAAAGATAGGAGGCCAACTGAGGCCTCAGGTAAGATTGGCAAAGAATATAGAAAGTCATAACTGGGGTTCGAGGTAATCTCAGCTCTCTCATTATATTGAAGAGGAAAGAAACTCAGAAAGGAGAAGTATTGGAACCTACACAAATGAGCAAGTCCACGATTGTTCCTTAAGGAGGTTTGATTTCCACCAATGTGTCTCGGCTGTTCCCTCCAGACTGCTTCCCTCACCCCAGCCTCCCCTTCAGTTTCTTGGAAGCCTCCCCATTTTTGCTGAGCTTGATTGTTTCTCTGGTGGAACCCCCTTCTTCCCTCCCTCCTGGGGTTTCCAGGTCAGGAAAGGGGAAGTGGGAAAGGATGTGAAAGTTGGCACTCTCTCTAAAGGAAGGGTAAGGTCATTTCCCTTCAGACCCCAGTGACTCCCCTTTCTCCGGGGTGCAGAAGGTGTAGAGCCAGGCAACTGGTGGAAGAATCTGCCCTAAACCCAGCACAGCAAGGGCAGGTAAGACTGGCTCAGCCCCATCTTAGGAGAGCTGGGCCTTAGGGCCAGACCTGGGGAGTCGTTTCCAGGTCAGGATTCTCCCAAACATTGCCTCCCAAGCATCTGGGAACTAGTCTCATGGGACGGGGATAAGAGGATGATCAGGCTGGGGAGATGGAGCTGGGGAGGGGGGGGGCATGGAACCGAGTGAGTCTGGGAGTAGGGGAAGAGAGTGGGGAAGCTGGAGATAAAAGGCATGGAGGTGAGGGAAGCTGATAACATGGGGGATGGATCTGCTGGACTGCTCAGGGCTGGCTCCTCTCCCTGGGCTCCTATTCCTTCCCTCCCAGCTGAGCTCCGAGCCGGCACCTCCCCTGCCTTTGTCTCCCAGTCCCATGGCTCATTTCTGCCCTGGGGAGCAATGACAGGGGTCCCTCACTTCTTCCGGCTCCAGCCCAAGGAGAGTGATGGGAGGCTTTGTCAGGGGCCTCCTCACACATCAGCATCTGGCTGCAAGCTCTTCTGGGGCTGGCCCAGCTGGGACGGGCCTGAATAGGGCACCTGCCTCTGAACCCCTGCTGGGCGACCTTTCTCCCCACAGGCAGCATGGCCTCCTGGGCATGGCTGGTAGGCTGCGTGCTGGCCGTGTGCCTGGGTTCCACCTTGCCACAGAACGTGTGCAGAGCTCCTGATGGAAAGCCAGGGCAGCCTGGAGCCCCAGGTCTGAATGGGCGTCCAGGACCCAAGGGGGAACGCGGTGAGCAAGGTAAGTGCAGCCTCCAGGACCAATGAGCTTTGTGGGGAGAGTGGGAAGGGAGCAGTGGTCTGGAGCCCAGGGGGATCGTGGGGAGCAGAACCCAGGGGGATCCTGGGGAGCAGTGAACTGGAGCTGAGGGGGAGCATGGGGGGAGAGGGCAGTAAGCTGAAGGATTCTTCTTCTGGTGCAGTGATAGGAGCATGGGACTGAAGGGCAAAAGTCTGGTTTCAAATTTGCCACTGACCGACTAAGTGACTTTGGGCTAGTCTTGTTTGTGTTTGGGGGTTTCTCTCCCCTCTTTCCTCTTCCTCCTCCTCCTCCTCATTAAAAAACAATAAAGGGAATGGGCTCTGTGATCTTCCTGGTCACTACTTCCAGCTCTAAGGCCTATAATTCTCCAACTCTGAGCCCAGCAAGGGTGGAAGAACAGAGGTTTGGGACAATCCCAGACTAAATGTACGGGCTCCCCTACTTTACTAAATCCAACCAGAACTCTGTCCTTCAGGGCATCAGAGGAAAGAAAAGGATCTTAGCAAACAGGGAAAATCCTTTTAGAGCAGAACTGGCTGTCCTGCAGTTCAACCCTTCCATCTTGTTAACAAGGAAACTGAGACAGAGATGGGCTTCCAATTCAGCTTCTCTGGGCCCAAATCCAGGGCTCCCTCAGCTCCAGAACAGGGGAGAACAAAACAAAAACCAGGCAATTCGTCCTGATGTCTGTGTTCTGGGTATTCTGAGGGTCTGCCCCGACCTCCTACACAGACAGGAACATGCGCCCCTTCCCCAGCTGAGCAAACCAGTTCAGAGAAGAGAAGATGATGCTGCTGTCTCTGACCTCTAGGACAAATGCTCTGGAGCAGCGCTAGCCAGTGAGAGCAATGTGGGCTTTGCAATTAGTCCCAGCCGGACCCCTGGCCAGCTGTGTGATCTTAGGACAGTCGCTTTCCCTCTCTCAGTCTCTTTCTTCATCTGTAAAGTGAAGAGGGTGGGACTGAAGGACCTGTAAAGTTCCCTCCAGTTCTAGAATTTTGTTTCTTAAAGCCTCTTCCATCACTAATATTCTAGGTTCTAACATTCTGTGTTCTAAGGGCCCTCCCAGCTCTGACATCCTGTGTTCTAAGGGCCCTCCCAGCTCTGACATCCTGTGTTCTAAGGGCCCTCCCAGCTCTGACATTCTGGGTTCTAAGGGCCCTCCCAGCTCTGACCTCCTGGGTTCTAAGGATTCTCCCAACTCTGACATCCTGGGTTCTAAGAGCCCTCCCAACTCTGACCTCCTGGGTTCTAAGAGCCCTCCCAGCTCTGACATCCTGGGTTCTAAGGGCCCTCCCAGCTGTGACTTCCTGGGTTCTAAGGCCCTCCCAGCTGTGACATCCTGGGTTCTAAGGCCCTCCCAGCTGTGACCTCCTGGGTTCTAAGCTCCCTCCCAGCTCTGACCTCCCGGGTTCTAAGGCCCTCCCAGGCCTGCCTCTCTCTATTCTTACATTCCATTTCTAATGTTGGCAGGCCATTGCTTGGGGGCTCAGCTTTTGCCATATATGGCCATGGTCCATGCTAAGACAGCCCTCAAGGTCCCTCCAAAATTACTACAGCCTCTGGTGCTCAGACTAGTCTCCCAGGGTGACTCACAATCCCTGATCTCTTTCACAACAGGGACACCAGGAGCAAGGACAGGAGTCCGTGGTCTCAAGGGGGATGAGGGGGAACCTGGTTCCCCTGGAAAGCCAGGGTACAGAGGCTTTGCGGGTCCCCCTGGCCCTCAAGGACCCCAAGGAATGGCTGGAGAGAAGGGCTCCAAGGGAGAGATGGGAAGAATGCAAAACCAGCTTAAACCAGCCTTTTCAGCAATCCGGAGGAACCCGCAAGAGAACGGGAACGTGGTCATATTCGACAGCATCATCACCAACCAGGAAGACCGCTATCAGAGCAACTCCGGCAAGTTTATCTGCAATTTCCCTGGCTACTACTACTTTACCTTCCAGGTGGTGTCCTCTGGGGACCTTTGTCTCTTCATCGTGTCCTCCAAAGGAGGTCAGGCCAGACGCCACTTAAGTTTCTGTGACAACAACAGTAAGGGGATTTATCAGGTCAACTCTGGTGGCACGGTGCTGAAGCTGGCCGAGAGAGACGAGGTGTGGATCGAGACAGACCCCCACCGGGGGAACAAGATCTACAATGGCAGAGACGTGGACAGTATCTTCAGTGGCTTCCTACTTTTCCCCTCCAACTGAATGTGGGAGCCTGGGGTAGAAAAGCTTGGAATGTCCAGCAAAGACCAGCCTTTCAGCTTGCACCTTTCTAAATCCTAATGCCTAATGAGTTCTAAGTCCTCCCAGCTCTGACATTCTGGGTTCTAAGCTCTGAGAGCCTGGGTTCTAGGGCCCTCCCAGCTCTGACATCCTGGGTTCTAAGGGCCCTCCCAGCTCTGACCTCCTGGGTTCTAAGGGCCCTCCCAGCTCTGACCTCCTGGGTTCTAAGGGCCCTCCCAGCTCTGACCTCCTGGGTTCTAAGGGCCCTCCCAGCTCTGCCCTCCTGGGTTCTA
>JAJPUD010001595.1:88201-105386 GCA_023553655.1 Myrmecobius fasciatus
CCCTCCCAGCTCTGCCCTCCTGGGTTCTAAGGGCCCTCCCAGCTCTGACCTCTGTTCCAAGAGTCCCACCAGCTCAGTCATTCTGTAGGGGACCCCTGGGATCATCATGTACAATACTTTGATTTTGCAGATGAGGACCCAGTTAAGGCTGTCAAAGAGGTACAGTAGCATGCCTGGGTTACACAGTAAATGTCTAAAGCAAGAAGCACACTGTACCTGTCCGCCTGCCTTTTGGGCAAGTCATTTAAAAATAACATCTATTTTTTAATACGTTAAGAACTTTCCAAGGCAGTGTCTCACAAACGTCCTGGGAGGGAGGGAGGAAAGGGATCATTATCCTCATTTATCAGACAGGGAAACTGAGAGAAGACAATTTGCCCAAAGCTGCATAGCCACTACCATAGCCAGGGGCCTCCATCTTAACCACATTTCTCTTGTCCTCTGTAAAATCTGAGAACGATCCTTTGCTAGAAGGCAGGAGGGGAAGGACCTTTCCAGTTTTAGGATCCAGAATGCTCTGTGCCCCTGTCCTTGATCCCCCAATCCCACAGTAGCTTCCTTCTGCCTCACCCCTGGGTGTCTGCCAGAGCAAGAGGATGGGTACTCCATGACAAAAGCCACCGTCTCTGCCTAAGCCTGTCTGCCCCTATGCTCGGCTCTCCCACTCCTGAAGAAGCTCCTCTGCAGGACTCTGGCATCCCTAGGCTGATGGCTGGCCTCTCCCTCATGAGCTGGACTTTGCCTCTCTCCTCTGGGGCCATTTGTTCCCTCCTTCTAAGACAACTCTGCCATCCCTACACCCCCAGAGCTGAGGGGGACAATGATCCCCTTGCATCCTCACCAAAGCATATAACCATTTTATGAACCGAGATTTTAATTAATAAAAAAGTGATGCATCCTTCTTCCTATTTTTCTTCAGGTACAGGCTAGAGTGGTGACAGGGAAGAATGAGGTGAAGATGGGGTGAAAAGCTTACAGGAGAATGGGGCTGAGAGAGGGGGGTTCTGAGGAATGGGCCTAGAAGGATGGCAATGGGATACCGGAAATGTGGAATTAGGAAAGGAGGAATAGGGCTCTAAAAAGGAGGGGCTGAGAATGGGGAGAAAAGCTTACAGGAGAATGAGGATGAAGGAAAGTGGTCCCAGGGAATGAGGCTCTAAGAAGGGACTGTCCTTGGGGAATAGGTTACAAAGAGGGGGCTGAGGACTCAGTATGTGGACCCAGGAAAGGGATAGGAATAACAGGCTTGAAGGAACATGAGCTTTGGCAAATTCAGTTGAACAGACAGGACTAAGAAGTTGAAGGTGTAGGAATGGGTATAGAGGGGTAGGGAAATGAAGGTGAAAGTAGGAGTGTAGAACTGGGAATAGGGAACGTAGAGCAGGAGATGAAGGGTTGTGGAGGGAGATGCTAAGGAGGAAGATGGGGGAGAGATGAGGGGGAGAAAGGTGGGGGAGGGGGAAACAGGCCTGGGAATATTCTGAGGGAGGATGGAGGGGAAGCCAGCTGTGCCTTCTCTGCCCTTTCACCTCACCTTAACCCTCACCAAGCCATGAATACCTATCCCTCTTGTCCCTAAATCCCCTCCTTCATCTCCTGATGGGACCCCCAGCTCATCTCTCCCGCTAGGTTCTGACATCCAACTGGAAGGGAAAAGGGGCAGGGGGGTGGGACAGGAGGGGGCTGTTGAGGAAGTCCAGAAGGAGGGGAAACGTCCCAGGTGGCACAAAGCTGGTGACAAATCTCACACCCCACACAGGACAAAGCCGTTCTTCACGGGCCGTGGCCGCCACCTGCTGGCCAGCGCCGGTCTGTACAGGAAGATCATTACCATCAGTCCTGGTGGTCCTAACAAGAGCCCCATCAGCACGGCCTGGAGCCCGGACACAGGGCCCAGCCAGCCGGGGAAGCCTCAGGGACTAGAGTCAGCTCAGCAGAGGTGCCCAAATGGGGGGAAGAGAAGAAGGCACCTCGAAACCAAGGGCCCGAGAGGCAGTCTGCCGGGCTAGCCTGATCACCCAAGCCACAGCCTAACGGTGCAAATGGAAATGCTGGGGCCAAACAAGGAAAATGAATCAAACAGCGTCACACAAGTGTCCTGGTCCCAGTCTGTGAACTTTGCCCAAAGTGTGATAACATCCACAGAGCACTTCAAGGCCTGAAAAATACTTTACACAGTTTGATCCTTACAACAGCCCTGCTAAATTGGTGTTAAAGCCCCATTTCTCAGATGAGCAAGAGGCTTACACAGCTACTAGGATGGATCCCAAGTCAGGTCTGCCCGACTCCTGCCTCACCCCTGGCTGGCCCTGTCTCCCCACTGGCTTTGATCCACCCCACACTGAGCCTCTGCTGCTCAGGGCACAGACTCGGTGTTGGGCATCCAGCCTGGGCACAGAGCAGGGCCAGCTGCCCCCACGGCTCCTTCAGCCCGAGGCCTCTCCACCTGAAGGTGCCTCTTTGTCCCCTGGCTTTGTCCCCTCCTCACCCACTCCCAGATTGAATTTCTCTCCTACACATGAGAAATCCTGCTACGTGGATTAAGATAGCGGAGGACCCTGATTAAGTGCTAGCTGGGAGGAACAGCATAACACCTGGGAAGCCTTTATCAGTCATTAACACCTGAGCAAAGAGGAGCTTATTAGACCTCCAGTCTCCTAAGAAGGCCTTGGAGGCTCAGGATGAAGGATGGGAGCAGCAAGTCCAGGAGAGCTGGACTGGGCGCCGGACTCTGCCACTAAGTTCTTGTAGCCATTGGGGTCATCATCTCCTTTCTCCAAATCTCACTTTGAACTAAATGGCCTCTAAGATCTCTCCCAGCCCTGACATCCCTTGTTCCAAAGTCTCTCCCAGCTCTGACGTCCCATGTTCTAAGCTCCCTCCCAGCTCTGACATCCTGTGTCTAAGGTTCTCCCAGCTCTAACATCCTGGGTTCTAAGGGCCCTCCAGCTCTGACATCCTGGGTTCTAAGGACCCTCCCAGCTCTGATGTCCTGGGTTCTAAGGGCCCTTCTACTCTAATATTCTGTAATTAATGATTCCTCCTCTTTTGCAGGAAGCTCCCCACCTTCAGCCCCCCAGCCTAGGTCCCTCCTAATTCCCAGCACTTTTCACACTCTGTCATATTCACCCCTTCATTCAGATCAGTCCAGAGATTCTAGACCTGGGCCATGAGTAAGGAGCATCTCCAGACCTTCTCTTCTCACTCCTTCCCACCTTCACAAGTCCTCGGACCTTCTTGTCCACAGGATGAAGCTTAGAGGTGAGAGGAAGAAGGGCTGCTTCATCCCCAGGAGAAGTGCCACCAAGTCTTTAAAGCTGATCCTCCCAGCTGTGAGCCCTACTGAGGAACAATGAAAAAGCCAGTTTGGGCTGAGTGCAGGATCTGAATTTGGGAGGGCAGAAAATAAAAGCTTAAAATCGAGCCTTCATTAGTGTCAAGCACTGTGCTAGACCCTGAGCACCCAAAGTCAAAAATGAAGCAAACATTTCATTATTGAGAATGAGAAAGCCTGTGTAATCGGCTCTTGGAGAGCCCTGAATGTCAAGCTTTATGCTAGAAGCAATGAGAGTCATTGAAAGTGCTTGAGCAGAAGAAAGTCTTTTTGAGATTTAGGAAAATCAATCATTCAGCCTGTCTAAGATGGAGAGAAGGGAAGGGTTATGCAGGGAGACTAGAGCTTTCCCTAACCCTCCAAGGTTACCTTTCATCCACTCAGAATATATTTTTCATTGTTCAGTCATGTCTGATTCTTTGCCATTCCTTTTGGACTTCTCTTGACAAATTTACTAGAGTAGTAAATTTCTCCAGCTCCTTTTACAGATGAGGAAACGGAGGCAAATTGGGTTAGATGATTTGCCCTAGTAAGTGTCTGAGGTTGAATTTGATTGAACTCAGGACTTTCTGATTCTAGACCCAGCACTGTGCTGCCTAGCTGGCCCACTCTAAATATATAATAATAAAATATGTTATATTATATATATATATATATATAATAGAATACTTCTTGTTGGTTTTTACGTCTTCTTTATTAGAATGGAAGCTCCTTGAGAGCAAGAACTCTTTTTTCCTTAACAATAATTTAATACACTGCCTCATACACAGAAAGTTTAATAAATGTTCATCGATTGTTTTCTTTCCTCCTACACAGTCCTTCAGTTTATTACATTTAAAACTGGCTTCAAAACATTTTATGTGTGTTTGATGGTTTGCATCTGCTATGTCAAAACAAAATGATCAGTTGGTTTTTTTTAAAAATCAGCTTCCCCAGCTAGTGGCCTATTGAAACCCCAAGGCTTCTGTATTCTTTGTCCGGCTCTGGAGTCCCTGCTTTAGATTCCCTTCTCCTACCTCCTCCCCAAGGCTCCCCGGTCAGTCTACCTGCCTTTCCTTCTTCCTTCACCTCCTTTTCCACTCCTGATAGCATCCCCTCTAACCATCCTACCTGGCCCTCCCTGGCCCCCCAGCTTTGGGTGGGCAATGGTTCTGACAGCTTCCAAGGTCTTTTGTCAAAGAATGGGATGGAAGAAACTCAGAACCCCAGAACCATGCCATTCTGGAAGGAGTTAGAGTAGGGTAGAAGAAAATTCAAATCCCAGGAGAGAATTGAACTGTTTCCCAAAATCACTAGTCCATCTCTTCTATTCCAGATTTTTTCCCACCCTCCACAGCTTCAAACTTTCCATTCTCCTGCCTCTTATTTCTGTTCTGGGATGGGAAGGAAATACACTCATCAGAATCATGAAGGTATAAAGAATTAGAAACCTAAAGCTAGAAGAGAATCATGATATAGATATAGGGGAAGGAAACATTTTATTTTTTTTAATAAAGCTTTTTATTTACAAAACATACGAGTGACCTTTCAACATTGACCTTTGCAAAAAAAACTTTTTTTCCCCAAGCTTTTCCTTTCCTTCCCCCACCCCCCACCCCTAGATGACAGGTAATCTAATACATGCTAGATAGGATAAATTATATGACAAATACAATACATGTATACATATCTATACAGTTATCTTACTGCACAAGAAACATCAGATCTAGAAAGAGAAGAAGAAAAAAAAACAACCTAAGAAGGAAAACAAAATGCATGGAAATATTCACAGAAAGCGTTAAAATGCTGTGTTGTGGTTCACTCTCAGTTCCCACAGGCCTCTCTCTCTGGATGTATATGACTATCTTCATCGCAGCACAACTGGTTTGAATCACATCATTGTTGAAGAGAACCATGTCCATCAAAATTGATCATCGTATAGTCTTGTTGCTGTGTATAATGTTCTCCTGGTTCTGCTGATTTCACTCAGCATCAGTTCATGCAAGTCTCTCCAATCCTCTCTGAAATCCTCCTGTTGATCATTTCTTACAGAACAATAATATTCCATAACATTCATATACCATAATTTATTCAGCCACTCTCCAATTGATGGGCATCTTTTCAATTTCCAGTTTCTTGCCACTACAAAAAGGGCTGCCACAAACATTTTTGCACATGTGGGTCCCTTTCCCTCCTTTAAAATCTCTTTGGGATATAGGCCCAGTAGAAACACTGCTGGGTCAAATGGTATGCACAGTTTGATAACTTTTTGAGCATAGCTCCAAATTGCTCTCCAGAATGGTTGGATCCGTTCACAGTTCCACCAACAATGTATCAGTGTCCCAGTTTTCCCACATCCCCTCCAACAGTTATCATTATCATTTCCTGTCATTTTAGCCAATCTGACAGGTGTGTAGTGGTATCTCAAAGTTGTCTTAATTTGCATTTCTCTGATCAATAGTGACTTGGAGCACCTTTTCATGTGACCGGAAATAGTTTCAATTTCTTCGTCTGAAAATTGTTCATATCTTTTGACCATTTGTCAATTGGAGAATGGCTTGAATTCTTATATATTTGAGTCAATTCTCTATATATTTTAGAAATGAGGCCTTTATCAGAACCTTTGGATTTAAAAATATTTTCCCAGTTTACTGCTACCCTTCTAATCTTGTCTGCATTCATTTTGTTTGTACAAAAACTTTTTAACTTGATATAGTCAAACTTATCTATTTTGTGATTAATGATGACCTCTAGTTCTTCTTTGGTCACAAATTGGAAGGAAACATTTTAAACAACTACTATATAGTAGGCATTATTCTAAGTACTTTACAAATATGATAGACAAATGAATAAACAGATAAATTGATAGAAGGATAGATAGAAAAAAAGAGAGAAAAAAATAGAAAAAAAGGATAGATAGATAAATGAATACACAGGTAGATGAATAGCTATATAAACAGATGAATAGACAGACAGAAAGATAGATGAAAACAGATAAGTATATATATATATGAATAGATAAATAAATGGATAAATGAATAGACAGATAGACAAATAGATGGAAAGAAAGAAAGAAAGAAAGAAAGAAAGAAAGAAAGAAAGAAAGAAAAGGAAGGAAGGAAGGAAGAAAGGAAGGAAGGAAAAAAAGATAAATAAGCAGAGAGGTAGATAGAGGAACAGTTAAAATAAATAGATATATAGTCAGATACATGAACAGAGAGATAGATAGATATATACAGAGATGAACAGCTAGAAAAATAGATAGATGAACAGCAAGAAAGAAAGATAAATAGGTAAGCAGAGAGGTAGATAGACAGACAGATGAACAGCTAAAATAAATAGACATATAGATAAACAAAGAGGTAGATAGATACATAGACAGATGAACAGCTGGAAAAATAGACAGACAAATAGACATAGATGGATAGACAGAGACAGAGAGATAGACAGCAAAAGAGATGATATTTAGTTTACTCTATGCTGGGCACTGTGCCAACCAGCACTGGGGATATACATTCAAACAGATAAGAGAGTCTCTGCCCTCAAGGAGCTGCCATCTAATGAAGGAGCTGGGAAGGGTAGGGGTCTGAAATGACTTGAAAACCCTATTCCAGACGAGATGAGGCACCTCACTGAGTCTGGTTTCCTAGAGTTCTGATGAGAGCCAGATGAAAATTATGGCCCAAGTGTAGCCACGTGTTCAAGAGATGAAAAGAAACCCAGAGGAGTTGGGTTTCAGAGCTGACCCTGGCACGCAGTGACCATGTGACATCAGGCTGTTGGTCTCAGGCCCCTCTCCCACAAAATGAGGGGCTTGCCTTGCTTAGCCAAAAGAACAAGATGAAGAAAGGATCCTCCCTCCCTTCTTGGCAGAGGTGGGAGACTGGTGGTGAGGAACACTGCACATGCTATCAGACAGTTCATATATTGGTAAGTTTTGCAGTGAATTTGTCTCCTTTTTTAATTTCTCTCCCTTTTTTATTTCAAGGGAAGATTCCTTGGATAGGGAAAAGGGAAAGGATAAATTCAGAAATGAAGATTATGTAAAAGGAAAACATTAGTAAAAATTAAAAACTGAAGAAAAACAAGGGGTTGAATTAGATGGTTTCCAAGGGTCCTTTCAGTTGACATTCTATATGAGAATATCCTTTAACATCCTTCATCTATAAGTCACACCATTTAAGTACCAGACCAGGACAGTTTTGTCCTTCCTCTTGAGAAAGAGAAACCTAGTCTCCCCATATGTCAACACATGGGACCTCAGAGATCTGGGTAGGTTTACATGTGGTCAGCCTAGCTCAGCAGTTCCATGAGGCCCTATTTGGAGGAAACAAGAGGAAAAGAGGATGTGAGATCTGTGAGGGAAAGAGGGAGGAGATGGGGGGGCATGGTGTCCCTAGGGCTCCCCTCCCTCCCCCATTGATCAGACTTCCTCCTGCCTCTGAGGAGGAGAGCAGTGGCCACTGAGGCACCACTTCTGTCAACGAGTCTAGAGCCTTGCAGCCCCATCCCAAGAGGCAGCAGCCTCCAGGTGAGACTGGGATTTCTCCCTTCTCCTATCTTCCCAGCACCACCTGGTTAAGGTGACAATATCTTGAGGAAATCAGGGAGACAGAGGGAGGAAGGGAGAGAAGGGAAAGGAGGGGGTTTTCTCATCCATAAAATTATCTCTTTCTAAGCTTTCCAGTAGTCTTTGTTCTGAGACATTCCCACCCAAAGAGCTGATGATCTCTGTTCTAAGATCTCTTCTGACTCTGACGTCGTACATTCGAAGGTTCTCCCAGGCTGACATTCTGTGTCAAGATTTCTGATATTCCCAATGCCAGATGTCCCCATCTTCCCCCAGTCCTGAGACATAGCTCAAGGACTACTAAAAATCTTACTGAACATAGGACTGAGGGAAGAGAACAGAGTTAAGGGGGGGAAGACAGAAAGGTGAAAGTGGGGAAAGTGTGGGTCCCACTTTCTTTCTAAACCTAAGAACCCAAACACAGGGAGAAAACTCTTTCTTCTGAAGGGGGACAGAGCCAGAGGCAAGCAAATGACCTCACAGCCCTCCTATCTACAGCCAGCTGGACTTCCAGTTTGGTTTTCTATCCCCTGTACCCCTGATAAATGTCCACTGGGGATGGGCAAGGATTGTTCTCCAAAGGGAGAAAGAAAGATCCCAGAGTTTCTTCCTCCTTCATTGGTGCTGGGTTTTCCACAGGATGGACATGAAGCTGCCTTGGGGCCACAGCCTGAATCTGTTCCTGTTCCTATTAGCCATTCTGGGAGGGACCCAAGCTGATCCAGCCTCCAGCTGCTATGGGATCCCTGGAATGCCTGGTCTGCCTGGAGTTCCAGGGAAAGATGGCAGAGATGGGCTGAAGGGGCCCAAGGGGGAACCAGGTGAGTCCTGCTAGCCTAAGGAAAGACAGAGAAAAGAGAGGGAGTGGAGGGAAGGGGGTACCATGGATCCAAGAGACCCCATGTTTTGCCTCAATGAACAGTAGTCTCCTACTCATGGCTGATGCTCCAGGATAATGCTATGTCCATCCCCTTGGAAAGCAAATCTAGTAGGGGGCTCTATAATCCATGCTTAAGGGACAGTGAGACCCTTAGAATGCTTCATTCCCCCTCACCTGAGGGCTGGAGACCTGGAGGCAAGCTCAACAACCTGGACAGTCCCCTCAGTTTACAGATAAGAGATTGAAACTGAGGCAGAGGAAGTTTTCTGTACAAGATCACCAAACCCATTAAGAAGCAATGTGAACTTGTCAAGTATTTTAATATAATTAACATGTAGTGGACTTCCTGCCATCTAGGGGAGGGAGGGGATTGGGGGGGGGGGAATTTGTAATGGAAAGCTTTGCAAGGATCAATGTTGAAGAACTACCCATACATATGTTATGCAAATAAAAAGCTTTAATAAAAAAGAGGCAATGTGAGAACTAGAACACAGGTTCCTGACTCCCCATTATTCTCCCATCTCCCATAGCACAACAATGACATGTTTATCACTCCCAACTCTGGGAAGAAGAGGGACACTAACTTCTCCTCCTTCCTCCCCTGTCCCAAGGATCTTAAGTTAAGTGAGGAGGGAGGAGGGAGAAGGAAGGGGTCCACAGGAAAACATGGGGATGGGATCTGACCAAAGAGATATGGGGGATGGATGGGGAAGGGGGAGATGTCTGATTATATGTATGCATTGAATTGTGGTTCTAGGAATAGATCAAGGAGAAGGATTTGCCACAGTGAGGGAGGAAATCCCTCTGAGGGTGTTTGCACATGTGTGTGTTCATAGCATCCTTACACATGCCCAAATGAGGCAATATACGTAACCCATAATACTAAGACAGACCCCCCCCCCAATGGAGGTTAAATGTCTGTAAAAGACAATGTGTGTGAATGTCTCTCTCTGATAGGCTATCTGCATGTGTACCTGTGTTACAGGAAACTCCTACATGGAGTTCCATATGTGTCTGGGTCACTTTGTGTGAGATGATGTAGGTGTTCAAGGTTGTATGGCTGTGCAAGGTGTATTAAAATAACAAGCATAGTAATAATAACCAAAATAATAACATATATAGAATGCTAAGGTTTACAAAGTGCAAATAACTCACAGCTATAACTCACCTTTTTAATGGAAATCTAAGGTTTACAAAGCAATTTATATATATATATATATATACATATATATATATATATACAGCTACCACTTCCTAGTGCTGTATAGCTCAAATGAAAATTTATATATATATATAAATATATATATATATGTAAATTTTCATTTGAGCTATACAGCACTAGGAAGTAGCTACTATTAGCCCCATTTTTTTTTTTTTGCTGAGGCAATTGGGGTTAAGTGACTTGCTCAGTCACACAACTAGGAAGTATTAAGTATCTGAGTCCAGAGTTGAATTCAGGTCCCCCTGACTTCAGGGCTGGTGCTATTATCCCCATTTTGAAGAAGGGAAAACTGAGGCTCAGGGAAGGTAATGATTTACCCAGAGGACACAGCTGTTAAGTGTCACAGGTAGGAATTAAAATTTAACTTCAGGTTCAAACCTCTTTACTCAATATACCGTGTGGTTTCTGAACTTTTGTCATTGTAAGTATATATAAGAAGGAGGCTATGGATTTCTGTGTGCATCTCGTGGGAGACCATCTATGGAAGGGGATGCGGATGAGGAAATGGGGGGCTTAGAGGGTATACCTAAGGGATCCGGGGGTAAGGCAAGGGAAGGGAGGTATACTTAGGAAAAGCCCCATATGCATGTTAATGCATCTGTCTGGAAAAGGTGCAGAATTCCCCTACTTCTAATATTCCTAGGGCATTTGACCCCTGCCCCATTCCACTTTGTATTCCTTATTTCTATCTGCACATGGCAAATCTCCAATAACTGATTATAAATGAGTTCCTTGGGGGAAGACACTGCCACTTTTTGTCTTTGAATCTCCAACTCCAAGATCTTGCATAGAGTAGCTGCTTAATAAAAGCTTGTTGAATTGAATGGTGAACACTTTGGGCAGGGAATCCAAAAATCTGATTCTAGCCCCATTCCTATTTGCTTTCCTTTAGCTGAACTATGATGAACAAGTGCATTTGGGGAAATGGATGGGACCAAAGGGAGAACTTTTCTGACTATTTGAATTCAGGCAGCTTGGTGTATCATAATTCTAATAAGTCACATTTCCAGGGAGCCCTTTGAGGTCCACAAAGCACAACCCTCAAAGTGAAATGGATAATAGAGGTATTATTCTCCCCCTTTCAAATGGAGAAAAGATGACTTAGCCATGATCACATAGCTTGTAAGCACCTGAATTAAAACTCAGGTCCAGTCCTTCCGAATCTAAGATGGTCACATCTTCCATTGTGCTACATTATCAGCCAGGCTCCATGGGATATTGGCAGGCATTCTCAATTTGTAGCTAAAGGACCAGGGTCCATTTCTGACTCTGCCTCTCCTCTCCAATATTCAATGTCCCCTTCTATAAAATGGGGGCACAATTCCTCATAATCCCTGTACCTCAATAACCTTACAGGTAGCAATACTATGAGTTTTGAAGAACATCTTTTGTAAAGTATAAAGTACCAAAGGCATGGGAATAGTTATTAATGATTATTGGTCTACTAAACACCCAGGGATCTCTGAGATGCTTTGGGAGATACAGAGTTCTAAGATCCAGACTTGGATCTCAATCAATAAATCAACCAACAAGCATATATTAAGGATTCCTTTAATATCAGGTCCTGTGTAAGACTCTAGGAATCTAAAGAGTAAAGGGGGGATAAATCCTGCCCTCAGGCAACTTATATGCTATCAAAAAGTACACATATAGGGGCAGCTAGTTGCTGTAGTAGATACAACACCAGGCCTGAAGTCAGGAGGACCTGAGTTCAAATCTGACCTCAGACACTTAACACTTCCTAGCTTTGTGACCCTAGGCAAGTCACTTAACCCCAATTGCCTCAGGGGGAAAAAGTACACATATAAATATCTATAAAATATAAAATGTTAAGACAAGGTCATCTCAAAGGTTTGTAGGGCTCATTATGTTGGTGAGAGAAAACTAATGCACACCAACATTTAAATTTAAAAATCACAAAAAGATTTCTAAAGTAGAAAGCCTAAATGTGGATGAAGTTGCATGGGTAAGCATGTGAATTTTTCTCTAACCTCTGGAGTTTTCAGAAAATCTTTTTCCTCCTTGTCCACTCCTTTCTTTTTCTTTTTTTCTTTATTTTTAACCCCTTTCTTTTTTATTTTTTAACTCCTTTCTTTTTCTTTTTTTCTTTATTTTAACTTTTTTCCCTTTTTTCTTTATTTTTAACTCCTTCTTTTTTTTTCTTTATTTTAATTCCTTTTTGGGGGAAAGGGTGGTCCTAGTAAAAGTCTACTTAAGTAAGAATCTCTTTCATAGTAAAAGCATCCAACCTAAATGACTCCAGGTCTCGGTTTCCTCCCCTGTAAGTGGGCATCAGAATACTTGCCTTACTTAACTCAGAGGAATGTTATGAGGAAAGCCATTTGTAGATCTTAGCACACTATAGGAATATGAGTTATTATTGTTCCTAATAAGCAATGTCTCTATATATTCTGAGATAGTAACAACAACATATCTGTACAACAGGTTAAATAAAATAATTAATAATAAAATGCATCCTCCTCATGACAATCTAGTGAGGTAGACAGTACAAGTATTATTCTTCCCATTCTATAAACCAGAATGCTGAGGTTCAGAAGTACCATTTTCCTTTTGTCTCTGTATTTCTAACACTTAACACAATACACGGCATATAATACAGGTTTAATAAATTCCCATGGATAGATGGGTTGAGCTCCAATATAGAGATGTCCTCTCTGAAATGTCCATTCTTTCCACAGGGATACCAGCCATTCCCGGGACACATGGGCCCAAGGGCCAGAAAGGAGATCCAGGACTTCCAGGTTATCCTGGGAAGAATGGTCCCCTGGGACCAGCTGGGCCCCCAGGTGATCCCGGTCCTCAGGGTCCACGGGGAAAGCCAGGTATCCCCGGAAAATATAAGCTGAAGTACCAGTCAGTGTTCTCAGTGACGAGGAAAACCCAGGAGTACCCAGAACCCAATAAACTTGTCAGGTTCAATGGGGTCATCACCAACCCTCAGGGACACTATGATGTGACCACAGGCAAATTCACCTGCCAGGTGCCAGGTCTCTATTACTTTGTCTTCCACACATCCCAAACGGCCAACTTGTGCCTGGTCCTGATGCTGAATGGGACCAAAAAGGCCTCCTTCTGTGACCACTTATCCAACAAAAAGCAGGTTACCTCAGGCGGGGTTCTGCTCCAACTGGCATTGGACGAACAGGTGTGGCTGGAGGTCAATGACTATAATGGCATGGTTGGCACTGAGGGCTCTGACAGCGTCTTCTCCGGCTTCCTGCTCTTCCCAGACTAGGTCTTTAGGATAGCATGTCCAGCCTTCTCTCTGCCCATCAGCCTCCCAAAATGTACTTTTAGTCTTCCCCCCACCGCACGCTTGTTCTTTTTCCTACAAATAAATGGAAGCTCCTTGAGACCAGGAGCTGGCTCATCTTCTTTTACTTTGTATCACCAAGATTTGACACTTAGCAGGCACTTAATAAATGCTTGTGGATTGATTGAAGGGTCTCCTTCCTTCCTCCCTACTTATCAGCTGAGTCCTTCTGGTCTCCCCTCCACCCTGTAATGAGCCCCTACCACTGTCGCCTCCCCATGTTCATCAGACACCATCTGCCTCCTTTATAGAGTTCTGAGCATGGACTACTCTGGGTTATGGCCATGCCCAGATCTCTTGCCTCCACAAACTGGCCATGAGCCTCTACAGGGCAGACCGTACCACAATGCACCTTGGACGCGGAAGTGTTCAGTGAATGATGGTCATGATGTCTAGAAATCCTAAGCCCTCTGGAAAGCCATCCTGGAAGTCATCAGGGGCCCCTGAATGTCAAGGGGAATTATTTGTTTGTTAGTTTATTCTTCAGAATAAAACATCGTCTTTTAACATTATTGTTTTTTGTTCTTCTGCCTTCATTAAAGCTATCAGTATTCAAAGGTGTTGAAAATGTGCTTGAATTCTCACGAGTATGTTGGAAGATGAAAGGACAGCCTGGGATAGTGGATAGCGAGCCAGTGTGAGTTCTAGGCACTCTCTGAGTTCTAGGCAGTTCTCTAAGAATGGAAGATGCACGGAGGGTGCCAATCTGCTCTGGGGGAGGGACTATCCTCACCTGGGAGTTTCCTATACCAGTGAAATCACAAATCCAGCCCCTATCCTTATGTTTGAATGTGAATCCTGCTTTGCACAGGAGAGCTCTCTTAACAAATGACTCATCCATCATCAGAGAATCGCTACCAGAGGGCTAATTAAAGCATCTGATCATTGTTCTTCCCTGCTGTGCACATTAGCCAGTTTCTGGTCAATAGCCAGGACACACAAAATGCTCTCTAAGAGATATTAAAACTCATTCACCACCCTGCAAGAACCCCGATGGGCCAACTCAATCAACCAGAAAGATATTGGTTTCTTAAGTAATGAAAGAAAAAAGTTAGGGAGGGGGCAGCTAGGTGGTACAGTGGATAGAAGACCAGCCCTGAAAGCAGTAAGGGTCTGAGTTCAAATCCAGCCTTAGATATTTGCTAATTGTGTGGCCCTCAATAGCTTTCTCTCCGCCCCCTCCCCCACAAAAAGGTCTAGGAGTAAGAGGATCTCAGTTCTAGTCCAGTTTCTGAACTCTGAAGGAGCTGTATACTAGGAGAGGAAATGATCATTTATATGGTACCTACCATGTGCCAAGCACTGTGTTAAGTGCTTTTATCAATATTGTCTCAACCACTCCTCACATGGAAGTAGGTGGTGTTATTGTGCCCATTTTACAGTTGAAGAAACTGAGGCAGACAGAAGTGAAGTAACTTGTCCAGTGTCACACAGCTAGTAAGTGGAAAGCCAGAATCAAATTTGGGTCCTCTTGACTAAGCCTAGCCCTGCACCTACTGACCATTAGCTTCCTCTTCTATAAAAGGATCAGGTAAGACTAAATGGTTGCTCTAAGGTCTCTCCCTGACCTGACAAATAATTCCTCCATCTCTTGGGCAGAGAAGGCCATCATCCCCAGAGCATCATCAATCTCAGGCTAGGAAGGGTCTCTAGAGACCATCTCTCCAGCCTACTGTTTTTAGATGGGAATGAAGATTGGACCTTTCATTCAAAAGGAAGAAGAAATTCCCAGGTGAGAAATTGTGTTCTAAGATCCCTCCCAGCTCTGACATTCTGGGTTCTAAGGACCCTCCCAGCTCTGACATCCTGGGTTTTAAGGGCCCTCCCAGCTCTCACCTCCTGAGTTCTAAGGACCCTCTCAGCTCTGACATCCTGGGTTCTAAGGGCCCTCCCAGCTCTGACCTCCTGAGTTCTAAGGACCCTCCCAGCTCTGACATCCTAGGTTCTAAGGGCCCTCCCAGCTCTGACCTCCTGAGTTCTAAGGACCCTCTCAGCTCTGACATCCTGGGTTCTAAGGGCCCTCCCAGCTCTGACATCCTGGGTTCTAAGGATCCTTCCAACTCTTAATATCCTATATCCTAAGGACCCTCCTAGCTCCAACACTCTATGTTATGAGGTCCATTTGAAGTCTAATATTCTAATTCCCTTCTCCATCTCCCTTCCCTACAACTCCTCCCCCCACTGCCCAGTTAAACAAGTACAAGAAACTTTCCAATAACCCTGAGAATTTCAGCAAATCACAAATCCCTGTCTAGTCCCAATTGGGACTCAATATTCCCAAATGCTTGTCCTGTCTAGTTCCAACTGGAACTCACTTCTAAGGACCTGTGATGTTGAATAGATGTTCATATTAGGTTTCCAATGGCCCTTTTGCCTCAGCTGAGTTTCTGGAATAAATCCTCTATTTGCCCACCTAGATGTTCTTCCCTTGACCCTACAGAACCAAAGCTAACACTGGATGTTCAGGGCAGTGAAGAGAACTTGGAACAGGAGGGGAAAGATGGAAAGGGAGAGGCAGGGAGTAGAGAGAACGCTAGGATCTGAGGATGACTCAGATTGGGACAAAGGTGAGGAGCAAAGCTATAAGAAGCTTTGAGTCCCAAGCCAAAATATGATCCATGGACTCCCTCATCTGTCATCTCTCAGGATACATCCTTCCACTTGATTCTTTTTTTTCCTTTCCTGATTCAATCTCTCTTCTCTCAAGTCCTTAACTCTATACTTTATTTTAAATCACTCTGGCTTTGCTATTGGAGGATAGATTTAGAGCAACAAGCAACTTGAGAAGCTACTGATTGTCTCATTTGACACCTGAGGAAACTGAGATACAGTGAGGCTACATGACTTACCTGGAGTCACACAGCTAATGTCTGAGGCAATATTTGAACAGACTAATAATGCCCTATCCACTGTGCTATAGTGCCTATACATTTTATATGTCGATTCATTGTATTTCTGTCATTCCACATTCTAAGACATCTCCCAGCTCTGACATTCTGTGCTCTAAGAGCTCTCTCACTTCTGACATCTTGGGTTCTAAGGGCCCTTCCAGCTCAGACATTCTGTGTTCTAAGATCCCTCCTAGCTCTGACATTCTTTGTTCTAAGGTCTCTCCTAATTCTAAAATTTTATAATTTTATGACCCAAAATTTTCAAATTTATTACTATGGACAGATGATGATTGGAGAGAGGAGATCAATTGGAACATATGTTTGGGGAGTGTCGAGATACATGGTTTCGGGGAAGAGAACTGACAATTCAAGTGAAGTTTTTGCTCTGGATTATTCCTGAGAACTAGACTTACAAAAAGATGTTCAGATATAAATCAGAGCCTGGAGCCTTCATGTACATGGGCAGGTCAGGGAGTTTCAGGGGAGAAAGAATAGTTTCAATTTCCCCATCTTCTGGGGCCGGAGGACCTCTTGCATGAGAAAAGTCAAGATGTGGAAATCCTACTTGGACATTGTGTCCTCCCAACTGCCCGACTGCTGCTGAGCTGGCAAAACTAAACACCCCAAACCACAGGGTCAGTCCATTGGCTATAAATATCTAACTGGACTTCCACAACAGGACCTGAAACTGCCTGACGGAGCAGTAATGAATGAAGGGAAAGGGAAAGGGGGTGTGGGACTCTGTCTGGCTCTCTGCCCTTAGGGGTGGAGGGGGAGAGGGAGAATGGAAACTTCCCCTTAGAGCTCAAAGCAACCTGATTCCAATGACAGACTCCTGTCACCCTTGGGACCTCTTCAAACTGCAAAGGACTGACCTGCCCAGGTAAGCATGAGCTTTGGTGATATAATGGGGATATTGAGTCCTGGATGGGACTAGGCAGGACAGGCATTTGGGGATATTGGGTCCCAGTTGGG
>JAJPUD010001595.1:105396-133798 GCA_023553655.1 Myrmecobius fasciatus
GAGTAAGCAGGGCAGGCATTTGGGGATATTTAGTCCTGGTTAGGCCTAGGTAAGGAAGGCATTTAATTCATAGATCTGGAGACCATGGCATGTTAGAAATAGAAGAGACTTTAGAACAGATACTCTCAGAGCTGGGAAAAACCTCAGATGAGAAAATGGCAGAACTGAAAGACCCTTAGAACACAAAACCTATCAGGCATGGGAGTGATCAGAGGTAATTACCTCATTTTACAGACTATGAAACTGAAACCTAAAAAGTTTGATTAGTGGAAGAATTGGGCCCAAGTTCCAATCCCTCTAGTCTCTGCTTCTGTACTTTCCTTTAGTTGTAGCTTAGAGGAGTATGCATTTCTGTATGTTCCAACTCTCATCCTCTCTCATTTTGGTTAGAACTCAGAAATGCTGGCTTCCTGAGAAGTCTCTCTTCTTGCCAGTTCCAAAGCTTCTGAAGACAAATCTTTTCTTTTTCTAGCACTCTACCTCCAGCCCCCCCATGGCAGGATCCTGTTTAATCTTATTGTTTTATAACTCACGCTCTCTGACCTCTCCTGAAAGAGACAGGGACTCCCCATAGAGAGACATTAATAATTGGTCATCACAGAAGCCTGGGAGAGTGGAAATAACAGAGAAAAGAGAGGTACAAGATTTGGATTCTCATCCTGGATTTTTCCACTAACTTCCTGTGTAATTTTTCAGGAAGTCCCTGGCCTTTCTTGGGCTTCAGTTTCTTTATCCATCAAGAGAGAGGATCTCAAAGGCCCGTTCCAACAGTCTAGAATACATCTGAGACGTAACTGTAAAATGAAGAGGCTGCTTTGAAAACCTAACTTTGAAATGGGTCTAACACAGAAATCCTCAGCTTAATTACTTCCGGGTTAAATACAACTAGAAGAACTAGAGAGAAGGAGAGCTGGATTTTGAGACAAAAGACATTAGTTAGAGACCTGACTCCACTTCCTATCCATGTGGGAAGGGGGATAAACATTAATTAAAGACCAACTCTGTGCCAAACATTATGCTAAGTCCTTTACAAATAATTATCTCATTTGATCATTAACACACCATTGTAAGTTAGGGGCTATAATTATCCCCATTTTACAGTTGAGTAAACTGAGGCAGACAATAGTTAAGTGCCTTTCCCTGAGTCACAACTGTTTTCTAAGGTTGGATTTGAACTTAGGACTTCTGGATTCCAAGCTCAGTGGTCTTCTGGATTCCAAGTTCTAGTATGCCAACTATCTGGTGACCTTGGGCAAATTGTTTCCTTTCTCCAGGCAGCCTCAGTTTACCCATCTATAAAATAGGGGTATTAATACCTTCACTATCTTCATCAATGGGGTGTTGTGAATTTCACATGTGAAAGTTCTTTGGAAGGGAAACCACCCAACTCTGCCCAAAAGAGTGTGTAATTGTGATCAAGATTGATCCAGAAAAAGAGATGAAGAAAATGCATCTCTCTATTTTTCTTGGGGAGGTGAAGGACATTTTATGTACTATTAGACTTGATTGATTTATTACTTAGTTTTAATAATAAGCTTCACTTCCCTCTTTTTTTATTCTTTGTTACAAGGAATGCTTCTTTGGGGAGAGAAAAGGACATGAATATATTTGGAAATGAATATGAAAAAAACAGTAAAAAAAAAATAAAAGAAAGTACTCTTGGTGCAGCTAGATGACACAGTGGATAGAGCACCAGCCCTGAAGTCAGGAAGATCTGAGTTCAAATCTGGTCTCAGACACTTAATACTTCCTGGCTGTGTGACTCTGGGCAAGTCACTTAGCCCCAATTGCCTTAGCAAAAAGCAAAAAAAAAAAGTACTCTGTAAACAGCAAAGCATCACCTAACAGAAGGGGAGACAGACTGGAAAAGGAAGGAAGGAAGAGGGAATGGAAGGAAGGGAAAGAAGAAAAAGAAGATGAGAAAGGCTGCAGAAGAAATAACTAGAGCATATAGGCTGAGATTTCAGAGAGGCAGGCTGCATCTCAACATAAGAAAATCAGAGCTACATAAAAAGTGGAATGGGCTGTGTTTGGAGAGTAATGAGTTCTCCAGCACTGGAGGTCTTCAACTGGAAACTTAACGTCCATTTGTCAGGAATATTGTCAAGGGGATTTCTACTGAGATACCTGAAACCTCCTTACAAGGAGGGCTTGTTTCATCCCTTTAGTTGATACCTTCATTGCCTAGCACAGTGTCTGACCCAGACTATATACTTAATAAGTGTTGTTATTTTGGAGGCAATTGGGGTTAAGGGACTTGAACAGGGTCACATGGGTAGTATCTGAGTTCAGATTTGAACTCAAATTTGCCTGACTCTGGAACCAATCATCCATCGAGTTATCAACATATACTTGTTGAATGATACCAGTTTTGAGATCCTTTGTAGACAACAATGATGGTGGTGATGGTGAGGGTGAGGATGGTAGTGAATAAAATCAGAGATAGGGTATCACTCCAGCCACATAATCACCAGATGGCATAGTTTGGATTTGGGAAATCTCTTTGAATCCCTCATAGCAAACAGGTGATTCCACTGGGAACTGAAGGCTAGAGGGGCTAGCCATCTCCAACCTGACCAATCTCAAGAGCAGGAGAAGATGCTGCTTGCCTCAAGATGCTCCCAATAAAGCCAGGGAGATAAGACCAACTAGGGAGGTAATGGATGCCTTGTCCTTGGAGGTCATTAAAGAAAGTACTCTGTAAACTATAAAGCATTTCCTAACAGAAGGGGTGACAGACTAGAGAAGGAAGGAGGGAAGAATGGACGGAAGGAAGAGAAAGAAGAAAAAGAAGACTATCCGCCAGTCTGAACTATTTAATCTGGGCTGGTGGAAGGGGGATTCTTGCTCAGGTAAAGGTTAGGCTGGTCTCTCCTCCTCCGGTAAGATTTTGTGACTAACATTCAACAAACATTTAATAAGTACCTATTATTATACACATGACATTGGGCATACTGGTGAGCCTTCTCCCAAATTCTCAAGTGCTTGATCCTTGAAGGCAGAAAGGACCCTGTCCTTTTCTTTTATTATATATCATCCAGTGCTTAGTTCATAGTTATAAGTACCTGTTCATTGATTGATATATGTCTGATAATCAAGTAAAACTGAGGCCATTTTTTTCTCTAACTTTGAAAAGCCTATAATCAAAGAAAGTTACTTTAAATTCACTCCCCGGCTCTTTGGGTCCACTAGGGACTGAGGAAAGAACCTTAGCCAGTTAACTAAAGAGAAACGTGTGTGTGTGTGTGTGTGTGTGTGTGTGTGTGTGTATGTGTATCCAGTAACTATATTGTCTGCTCATCCTTCTAGGAAGAAGTAGTCATAGGGCAGAGATGAAGATGAAACCTTTGAAATGGGCACTAGGGACACTGCTTCTGCTAGCTCTGGCTATTATCACATTGGCTGAGGTTCCCTGCAATGGGCATGCTGCCATCCCAGGGATTCCTGGAATACCAGGAGTGGCTGGCACCAATGGCCAGGATGGCAGCCCTGGAATCAAAGGAGAGAAAGGTATGGAAGATATCTGTGACATGGATCACTGGAGAATTTTCCTTCCCCAACTACCTCCCTTCTCTCCAAACCTTATGAACTTATTTTCCCTCCACACTTCCCCCAGGGTACATGAGTGTGGGGAATTATCCCATTGGGGCTAATCTGGGGGAGGAAGGAATGATATTTGTCTATTTCTCTTCCCCAAAAAATTAACCCAAGAATTAGTAGGGATACATCAATGGCATAGCAGCGGGGGAGAGGGGGGAAGTTCTTGTAAGCCCCTAAAACAAGTTTGCTATATGACGATGAGCAAATTACCTCTTTGCTGACACTCAGCTTTCTTATCTGTTGAATATGGATGTTGGGATAAGGTTTCTTCCAGTTCTAACATTCTGTGGAAGGCACCTTCCAACCCTAACACCCTTGCTTTTCTAAATCCATAATCCTAATGTCCTTCCAAATTCTAATATATTGTGTTTTAACATTTTTATGTTCTTGTGTCTATTCCAAGACCAGCATTCCATATTCCACATTCTATTTTCTTCCATTTTATATCATAAAGCTCTTTCCAGTTCTGATATTCCATGTTCTAACGACTCTTCCATTGGTGACAATCTATGCCCTAATCTCATAGAGTTCTAAGGTCCTTTCTAGAGCTGATGTTCTAGGTTCTAACACTTTTTTGTTTCGATGATCTATCTAACATTTGACTTTCTAAGGGTGTGGAGAATATTTGAATGATTTCTCCCCATGTTTATGAAATTAACCAGATTCCTTTTCTCTACTTTGTTAGGACTGCCAGGAGTCCTGGGAGATTCAGGAGAAATTGGGGAAAAGGGAGATTCTGGGAATCCTGGAAACCCAGGGAAAGTTGGTCCCAAAGGTCCCAATGGCCCCAAAGGCATCCCTGGGCCTGTGGGTCCCCCTGGACTTCCAGGTGAATCCGGAGACTATGGCAACATAGCAAAGTCAGCCTTCTCTGCCTCAAGGACCATCCACGCTCAGCTGCGGAAAGACCAGCCCATCCGCTTTGACTATCTGATCACCAGAGAAAGCAGCGATTATGAGCCTCGGAATGGCAAGTTTAGTTGTCGGGCCCCAGGACTCTACTACTTCACCTACCATGCCAGCTCCCGAGGCAACCTATGTGTCATCCTAGTCAAGTCCAGACGAGGTGCAGCCAAGGAGAAAGTGGTGACCTTCTGTGACTTTGTTTACAATAGCTTCCAGGTCACCACAGGAGGGGTGGTCCTCAAGCTGGCAGAGGGTGATTCAGTCTGGCTAGAGGTCAACGACAGAAATTCCCTGGTAGGCTTGGATGGGGCCAGTAGCATTTTCTCTGGATTCCTGCTCTTCCCTGACATCTGACCTAGTAAATCCTTGTCTGTCTCCACTTTCCCCATCACTGAGTTCTCACTCCTCATCTAATTTGATTCCACATAAAAATAAAGAATTTTGGAACTACAAAGAACCTCAGAACATAGGATGTCAGAGCTGGGAGGGCCCCTAGAACCTGGAATGACAGAGCTGGGAGGAGCCTTAGAACCCAGGATGTCAAAGCTGAGAGAGCCCTTAGAACCCAGAATGGCAGAGCTGGGAGAGCCCTTAGAACACAGAGTGTCAGAGCTGGGAGGGCCCCTGGAACCCAGAATGACAGAGCTGGGAGGAGCCTTAGAACCTAGGATGTCAGAACTGGGAGGGACATTAGAACCCAGGATGCCAAAGCTGGGAGAGCCCTTAGAACACAGAGTGTCAGAGTTGGGAGGGCCCTTAGAACACTGTATTTTCTAGTTAGAAGAGGTCTTATGATATAAAATGTCAAAGATAGAAAGAATGATCATCTCTTCCAACTCCCCTATTTTGATGATTGGGAAACTGAGTCCCAGGGAAGGATCTAATTTATCTAAGATCAGAGATTAGCAGAGTTGAAACTTTGATCCAAGACTCCTAAATCCCAGGCCAGTGACCTTTCCACTCTGCCCCATTCCTTGTTAGAGGATTGTTAGGGCTACCGAGCCTCAAGTCAAAGTCTTCAGTGTTCCTTGAGTTATTTTGCTTTACTGAGTTTGTAAGGTCTTAGATATATTGAATAGTTGCCCAGCAGAAGTTGAGATGTTTTGGGAAAACCCCCTCCCTGCTCTACCACAAAATTCATTCCCCCTCTGCCCACTCCCTGAAATCCCATAATTATAATTTATTCCTTACTAAATTTCTCTTTTAAAGGATTAATTTAGAGAAGGAGCCTATGATCCCTAAGTTTCTGGAAGGAATAAATTTTTCAGCTCCCATCCCTTATCACTATAGGGACAAATTATTTAGGAAAAGAGAAGGAACAAAAAAGACAGAGCAATATGGCCCTAGATACCTTCTTCCATTAAATCAAGAATTATGCTCACTTTGGAGACTTAAGAGCACAGAGCCAAAGAACGGAAGCATGACTGGGCCCTGGGAGATGAACTTGTTCAGTGCCTTCCTTTCACAGCTGAGGAAACTGGATCCCAGAGGAAAGAACTTTGGACCTGAACTTTGTGCAAGATCACACAACAAAATTAGGACATGAACCTAATTCTTCTGACCCCAAGCCCAGTATTCTTTCCATTGTGCCAGACAGCTTTTAACTTTCCCATATTGGTTCATTAAACCTGTTTGGGGGGGAGCTGGATGGCACATTGGATAGAGTACTATCCCTGGAGTTAGGAGGATCTCAGTTCAAATGGGAGACTGAACACTTACTAGCTATGTGACCCTAGCCAAGTCACTTAAGCCCCATTGCCTCGCCAAAAAAAAAAATCAACAAAACCCTTATCTATTTCCCTGAGCAGCAAAGTCCCTCAGGAAGCTGCAATGAGGCTTGTTTCACGTGCAACTGCACGTGTGTGTGTGTGTGTGTGTGTGTGTGTGTGTGTGGTTCTGCTGGTTGTTTGATTGTTTTTGCAGATCTATCAGGAAAGAGGGAGATACAGAAATGTGAGCTCCATATTGAAGAGGTCCTGGATAAAAGGACCTTCTGAGGAAGATTGAGGGGTGACCGCAACTTTTTCAGAGCGCAGATACTCGAAGGAGAGAAGAAAGAGGAACTCAAGTTATACTTGGTTTGAGAAGCTAGCCCCAAGGTTTGGGGAGGTGATAGGTTTCTCCCATTTAACTCCTCAATCCTCAAATTTAGCAGCAATTGCTAAGTTCCTAATAATGTGGGAAGTCTCAATTTTGGATACACCGATAAAGAAATATTAGATATGAATATAAATATATATTATTATAATATATATTCCAGTGATATTAATGAGGAACATGGTATCCTTCTGGATTTATTCTAAAAATGGTCTTGAAGAATCTACCATTGTCTTGGAGGAGGAAGCAGTACAAAGCTTCTAGAAAAGCACTTTGTAACAACAAAACCAAAAATTTCAAGAAGATAGGGAAATCTTTTTGAACTCTTAGCCCAAAAACTAGGGATGATAAGCGTTTGTTTCTTTTAAAAAAAAAAAGGAGAAGAATCTATTAATTCAAGCAAGGATTATAATAAATTAAACTGTCATTGAAAGGAGATTGCCTCAGACAAAGTGAATCCTGGGTAAGACCTTAATTTAGGAAGGCCAACTGCATCCTAGACCGTTGCTGGTCTTCTTGACATTTGTCTTGCCACTGTACTTTGATGACTCTGGAAGAAAGAGCGAGACTGATGACTTTGTTCAGCCATGCCTCACTTAAATCCAATTCACACACAAGTTAAGATATCACGTTTACAATGTCATTACTCCTCTTTGAAAATGAAGGATGAATAACAACACAAAGTATTAAGTTTAGTTTGTTAAATATATCTTTCCTAAAAAACATCTCACCAGATTAATATTGAACTGGAAGTTTCTATAGACAATAAATGCACCTAATCTGCTCGGGCCTAATTTATGTAGGCAGAAATTCATGTATCAGTACGACTTAAGAGTTGCAGTTCTAACCCAGGGTTCACAAGAAGCCTGAGAATAGATTTCAGAGGATCTGTGAACTTGAATGGAGGGAAAATTACATCTTTATTTCCCTTCATCTATAACTTGAATTTAACATTTCCTTCAATTATTTAAAAACATGATTCATAGAAAGACTGTATAGGTTTGACTATACCCAAAGGGGTCCAGGACACAAAAAGGTTAAGGCTCCCCCTGATTTGAAATCCTAAAGGGAGTGAAGAAAGTAATTTGGAGGGGTGTTTAGTCATTTTTTTCAGTTGTGTGGGATTCTTCAAAACCCCTGTTTAAACCAATCCGTACCACCCACTATTCTTGGTTCTTCCTTGAGTGATTAAGCAGGAAAAGTATAATCCCTCTTCCACACAACAGTCCATCAAATACTCTTTTTTTCCCTGAGGCAATTGGGGTTAAGTGACTTGCCCAGGGTCACACAGCTAGGAAGTGTCTGAGACCAGATTTGAACTCAGGTCCTCCTGACTTCAGGGCTAGTGCTCTAACCACTGCACCACCTAGCTGTCTCCATCAAATACTTTTAGATAGATCTTGCACATCTATTTTATATTCCCCTCAATAAGTCTTCTTCCCTAGACTAAACATTCCCTGTTATTTAGCTGAGACTGAAATGAGATGTTCTCAAGACTGCACTATCCTGGTTACCCTCCTGGGGATGCTTCCCATCTTATCAGAATCCTTCCTAAAATGGAGACCTCAGAATTGTACCCAGCACTCAGCTGAGGTCCAACTAGGCTGCAGGACAGGCATTTACACTAATACCACCTGCAACATGTATGTAAATATCTACAGAGTGTCCACAGTCATGATCGAAGTGCTGGAATTGATACTGAATTTAGGTAAGACCACGGGGTCCTCACCCTCATGGAACACACAGTCTAGTAGAGAGTTAAGACACATCCAGAAAATTCTAATGCAATTTTCTAGCTTTGTGATCTCATTGTTGATAGAATCCTAAGCTTTATAGTCAGAAGGGACTCATCCAACCATCTCAGCTTACTGATGAGGAAATCGAGGCTCATAGAATTTTGCCCGAGGTCCCACAGGCAGGATCCCAGTCCAAATTTTCTGACCATGTATCAATTGCCTTGTCATCACTACTCCCTTTATTAAGCTGGCTTTGATTTATAGAGCAAAGAATATCATTTTTGGAGTAAAGGGACCCAGAATCACATCCCAGCTCTGCTCTTGACTTTCTTGGCTATAGGCAAGTCATTAAACCTTTCTGGGCTTCAGCTCCCTCATGTGTAAGATGAGGGAATTGGACTACATGATTTCTAAGTTCTCTTACTGTTCTATGCTTTTTCTGCACTCCTATGATAGAGGCAGTATGACCTAGAGGATATGGGAGCTAATCTTAGAATAAAGAAGACATGTCTTTGACATGTACTACCTTTGTGGCCATTGGTCAGGTCACTTGCTATCTCCATATCTCCAAGCAATTATCTAAGATTACTAAGTTACAAGTGATATGCATTGGTGGAGGAAATTTCCACAATGGGAATGTCCTTACATCCTTGAAATCACAGTTCTAGAGTATTTTTTTTTCCTTTTTGGTGCTGTTATGATTGGTGAGTACGTCAATGAAATTAAAGGCTGGAAGATAGAAAGGGACTCAATTTATATTTTAAGTATTTGATCCTGAAGGTAATAGGGAGTCACTGGAGTTTATTGATTACTGTAGTGACATGGAATGATTACTGCACCTTAAGAAAATCACTTTGACAGCTAAATAGAATATGGGCTGGAATGGGAAAAGACTTATTACAGGGATACCAATGAGGGGGCTGTTGTATTTGTGCTCAATAGATAGAGCCTTCTAAACTCATATTTGTCATATCGGCCACAGTCAGACACACTATATCTGGACTCCAACATTTTGATCCTCTCCAAGAATGAAGGACAGCAACAGCATCCAGATATGAGGTTCCCCAAGGGAAGAGAAAGGAACATATAAACCTGGTGTTGTAAAGATAGAAATTACCACAGACAGCTGATTGGAAAAATCATATCCCTTTTCTGAAACCCAATTTCTCCCTTCAGAGGGCTGGATTAGATAATCTCCAAATTTGAGAGATATCATGAGGCTAGAAACAAGGAGATTTGGAAATAGAATAAATATGTGGGGTGAATGCAAATGAGGAGTCAAGGATGAACACCTAGGTTATGAACCTGGCTAAGTGGGAGGAAGGCACCTTGGACAGTACCTTGCACAATAATAGAGAACCAAGAAAAGGGATGAAAGAATAAATTATATGTTGTAATGTTGAGTTTGAGTTGCCTATAAAACACCAAAGACTGAAGAGAAAGCAAGAAGGATATAGACTGAGAAAAGGCCATCAGATTGGAGGATTAAAAGGTCAATTATCTTTTGAAAATGATTCTCAAGGCTATTGATCCAGCCCCAATCTCCCTCTTGACTTCTGGTGTAACATCCATAGCTGTCTCTTGGACATCTCAAGCTAGATGTCCTTTTGACATCTTAAACCCAATGTGTCTAAAACAGAATTTACAACCTTTCCTCCCAAAGTGTTCTTTTCTTCCCAGATTTCTAGAACTGCTGAGATTACTACTTGAGATCACTCAAGCTCAATACCTATTGAGACATCAACTCCTCATTCTCTCAACCCCCACATCCAAATTTTTGTCAAGTTCTTTCATTTCTACCTTCAAGACATCCTCCACATGTCATGTTAGGACCAGGTTGTCATTGTTTAGTTGTTTTCAGTCATCTCCAACTCTTTGTGACCCCTTTTGGGGAGTTTTCTTGACAGAGATACTAGACTGGTTTGCCATTTTCTTTTCTGGCTTATTTTATTTTTTTATTAAAGCTTTTTATTTGCAAAACATATGTATGGGTAATTCTTCAACATTAACCCTTACAAAGCTTTCTGTTACAAATTTCCCCCCTAGTCCCTACCCCTCCCCTAGATGGCAGGATATCCACTACATGTTAATTATGTTAAAATACTTGACAAATCGAATATATGTATACATATTTCCACACATCATTTTTTGTGCAAGAAAAATCTTATCTACAAGAAAGAAAAATCAGAGAAAGGAAACACAATGCAAGCAAACATCAATAGAGAGCATGAAAATGTTATGTTGTGGTCCACATTTCATGTCCCTCTCTCTGAATGTATATGGCTTTCTTCACTGAACAATTGGACCTGGTTTGAAACATTTCATTGTTGAAGAGAGCCATGTCCATCAGAATTGATCGTCATATAGTATTGTTGTTGCCGTGTATAATGATCTCCTGGTTCTGCTCATTTCACTCAGCATCAGTTCATGCAAGTCTCTCCAGGCCTCTCTAAAATCATCCTGCTGGTCGTTTCTCACAGAACAATAATATTCCATAACATTCATATATCATAATTTGTTCAGCCATTCTCCAGTTGATGGGCATCCATCCATTCAGTTTCTAGTTTCTAGTCTGGCTTATTTTATAAAGAAACTGAGGCCACCAGGATTGCTGGGATCACCTAGTTAGAAAGTGTCTGGGGCTGGATCTGAACTTCAGGGATGAGTCTTCTTGGTACTCTAGCCACATTTCTCCAAAACAAGGATTAATTTTCCTTGAAGGAATATCCCTGGGACCTGACTGACCTTTGCCTCCATGGTCACCCAAGGACATAAAAAGTCCTATCTATGTGGTGTCCAAACCTTTTCAATTTGGTGGATGTCTGCAGACGGCACATCTCATCATATATTCCCTTCTTACTTGATTGAGCTTCTCTATGACAATGAGTAGAGCTAAGGGCCAATGTATCCTTATTACTTATCTTTGCTGTATTAAGGGAAAGTAAACAAACTTCTTTCTGTTAGCTGTTCAATTACTTGTAAATTGAACCTAAATTACCAGTATAGTGTTGTCTAATAATCCCCTCTCCTTTCCTCTGACATGGCTAGCACACCATTGGCAGAACCTCATCACTTCACACCTAGACTACTGCAATAGCCTTCCAGCTGATTTCTGTGCCCAACATCTCTCCCCATTCTAGCCCATTCCCCCACTCAGCTGCCAAAGTGATCTTCCTAAAGTACAAGTCTCATTCTCTACCTCAATAAACTTCAATGGCTCCCTATTACCTCTGGAATCAAATGGAGAGTACTCTGGTTTTTAAGGCCTTTTATATCTTGGCCCCTCTCTATCTTTCCTGCATTCTTAGATCGTACTTCCTTCTGAGTCCTTTATAATTCAAAACTCTTTGAGCTCCTTGATTTTCCTTTCACAAAATACCCCATGTCCCAACTCTAAGCATTTGCAGTGGTTGTTCCTCATGATTAAACTTTTCCTTCCTCACCTCTGCCCCCTGGATTCTCTGATTTCCTTCAAGTACCAGCTAAAGTTCTGCCTTCTTAGCCTTAGCCAGTAGTAGCCTAGGAAAGAACTAAGGAGGGAACAAGGCGATAATGCAAAGACAAGGTTTAAGGTCCTAAGGTAGAGGGAAACATGAAATAATGAAGATGATGATTTCTGTCTCTCTTCTGCTATACTATATTCTTGGTAAGTTTATCAACTCCCATGTTTCAATGATTCCTTGGAGATTATTTCCAATTTATCCTGTCTAAATATTACTTGTATATGGTTGTTTGCATGTTATTTCCTCCCCTCCCATTAGAATATGAGCTTCCTGAGAGCAAGAACATCCTTTTACCTGCCTTTGTATTTCAAAGGTTTTGCACCGTGTCTGGCAAATGATGGCAATTTCATAAATTTATTTCTTCCTTGACTTTACTAGATAAAGGAATTTAATAGTTCAATATGGGTGATATTCTTTTATCTTAGATTATGGATGATGGCAAGATCAAATATATGACTTTGTGTGCAGCTGTAATAAAGTGAATGGTCTTGGGAAATGGTCAATTCTTTGAAGAACAGAAAAGTTAAGGTTTTTGAGAGAATATTGAGATATATATGTTGAAGTTTCCTAGAATAAGAGATCAAGAGGTAGGATAGAAAGACAGACTGTGAGCCAGGCATTGAATTCACTGAGGATAGAAGGAGAATGTCCTGGGAGTTTTTAGATAATGACTACCACACACTACTTCATAATCTTAAGGAAATCATTTAACTTCTGCCAGACTCAGTTGTCTCATAATAAAATGGGAACAATAATAACATCTTCCTCCCAGGGGTTGTTGTGAAAATTAAATGAAATAACATTTATAAAGATCTTTGCTCTATAAATGAGCAAGTAGGTGGTATAGTGGACAGATCTGGGCTTGGAATCAGGAAGACTCATTTTCATGAGTTCAAATCCAGCCTCAAGTACTTACTAGTTGTGTGAGTCTGGGCAAGCCATTTCACTCTTTTTGCCTCAGTTTCCTCATTTGTAAAGTGATCTGAATAAGGAAATGGAAAAGCATTTCAGTATCTTTGCCAAGAAAAACCCAAATAGGGTCACAAAGAATTGAAAATGATTGACCAAAAAATTGCTCTATAAATGCTGTTATTATTATCATTATTAGCTATGCCAGTGGACCATATGCTCTGGCAGACTCTCCCATACTGGAAGAGCTTTGAATACAGTTCCAAGAAGAGCACTGGCTAAGAGTGGAAAGATTCCCCCCTAGGAAGATGGTGTCAAGGTAATGAATTATTTGGCCACAATAAACCATGAGAAAAAGAAAAAAAAATTTAATGTTCTTCAATCCAATGCAGATCCCTTTTAATTTCACAGTGAGGATAATGGAGTGATGAAAAAGGGGCCAGAGGGAGCTAAGATTCACAGTTTTTAGGCCATCTGTTAACAATTGGTACCCAAAAACATGCGCTCTTTGTCCAATAACCAATGAATTCATATACATTTAGAAGAAATAAGCCAAATCAACATTGAAGAAGTTGCAGCTAAATGGAAAGATGGCTCACTGGTTCTCCTTGGAAAGGTAAAGAAAGGAGGAGTTGGTTTTATCTGTGCCCAATCAATAGCATCTAACTGTGTGGTGGACACTATTCTAAGGGCTGGGAATACAAAGAAAGGCCTAAGTTGTTCCTGCCCCCAGGGAGCTTACATTCTTGTGGGAGACTATATGTACATAAACAAATACATAAACACATATAGGGTAAATAGAAGATAATTCTAGGGAAGGCTCTAGTAGCCAGGGAAATTCAGAAAGACTTCCTGCAGAAGGTAATTCTTGAACTGTCTTCCTTGAGAAATCAGTTATTCTAAGTAAAGAGATAGGAAAGATGAGCATTTTTGGTGTAGGGGACAGACTGAAAAGGTATAGAGATGAGAGATGGATGTCAGCAAATATACCATTATGTATAAATAGTAGAAGGCATGGAAGGGAGTAAAGTGTGGGAAGACTGGAAAAGTCAAATGGGACCATATTGTCAAGAGTTCTGAATGTCAAGCAAAGGAGTTTATTTGGGATTCTGGAAGTGAGAGGGAATCCCTGAAGCTCATCGATCAAGGGGATTGCATGGTGAGGACCTACACTTTAGGAAGAGGATAATTTCATATGATAATTGGTCATCTCATCTTACAACGTCCAGAACAAGCATAAGATAAAAGACTACCATGGAGATGATTTAGGCACTGATATCTGCTGGAGTGAAGAGACAGAGAGAACTCCCATGTAGAAACTCCATCCATCAATGCAGTTTCCTAGAACACTGAAAGATCAAGTGATTTTTCTTTTTTAAAATTCACTTTAAACTTAAATACAAAATAGGAAAAGAAGAAAAAACATTGCCATGTGCACAGAACATGAGAAGATTCAAAATATAAAGCAATAAATTTCCATTTCAAGAAAACCTATATAATTAATACTACACACTGTGTTTAGAGCTGTCCATCTTTTCTTTGCTTTCTTGTAGATTTTCTTTTATTCTCTGCTGTGTATTTTTAACTTTATTCTTTCCCCTTCCCCACCCCCAGAAGACAATTAAGCAATATACATACATATATACACATATACATATAAACATATGTGCACACAAACATAGATATACACATACATATATAGATATCTATAATCATATATATATTCATATAGATTGATGTAACATCTATATGATATATAATTATATATCATATATGATCTAGTATGATCTATATGATAGATCTATATAGATATATATGATATATAATTAAAATCTTACATTTGTCTTCTGTTTCTCTGAAGGTGGATAACATCTTCCTTCATCTGTTCAAGTCTTTCCATATTTTTCTGACTCCACCAACTTGTCCTTTCCTACACAACAGCAATATTCCAACTTTATATTTATTTCTTTTGAATATTTTTCTAAAAGAGAGCCAAAAGGCATCAGGCCTGATGAAAACCAAAACTGAAATTGACTCTTATTAATGGACAATGTGTGACTGATATTGTGGATATTTTGTGAGAATCAACTGCAGTATGCAACCAGAACATATTTCATTTGGGCAAAAATCAAAATCAGCATCAAATTAGGATAAAAGTGAGAAAAAAAGTATTGGGTCCAATTGGATATAGCCTCAATTTGAGCTGTTCAAATGAGGTCCTAATGTTTCATTACATGGAAGCTTTAAAAAAAGGTCAGAAAACATTTGATATGAGAGAGAAACAGAGACAGTCAGAGACAAAGACAGAGGGAAGAGAGAAAACAAGAGAGGGAGAGAGAAAGGGAAAAGAAAGAAAGGATGGGAGAGAAGAGGGGGAGAAAAGAGAAGGGGAAAAGGAAGAGACAGACAGAGAGGAGAGACAGACAAAGACAGACAGACAAAGACAGAGAGACAGAGACAGTGAGAAAGAGATGGAAGAGGGAAAGAGGGAGGAAAGGCAGGAGGGAGGAAGGGAGAATGGAGAGAAAGGTGAGCAACAGCAGTTTAAAATAAAAATTCATTTGTAAAACTCTGCAAAGGGTCATGGTAGATGAGAATCCTCACCCCCCAAAAAAGCAGCAAAAAAATAATAATAAAGTGTGTAGAAAATTTGGCATGCAACCCAAATGAGCTGCAATATCCCAAGAGCATTCCTAGATGAAACTGGCAGGGGGACAACAACAGGCAGAAAATGGAACTGATGTCTCACTGTTTCTATAGCAAACTAATTTCATCATCCGTTACCATAGAACTACCTTAATATGCAATGGTGTCCTTCATTTTGAGAAAGCTGATATGATTCTTAAGAGGTTGCAGTCAGGAATAGTCACTGGAGGGGTCCAAGTATAGAGTGAGGATAAAGTTCACACTGCCAGAGTAGGAACAATTTTGAAACCATCAAGAGGCTATTTTGCAAACCATCTCAGGATGAAGATTTCCAAATGTCTTACCTGGAAGGAGCCTCAGAATTCATCTAAACCTGGTCCATACTCCCAAAAGAATCCCCAGAACAATCTGCTGGACAGATAGATTTCCAATGAGGAGAGCCCACTATTAGCCAAGGCAGGTCATTCCTTTTGAGTAGCTCTCATTGGAAGAAAATTGTTTCCATTAATGAGTCCAAATTTGTCTCTTTGGAACTTCTCCCCATTGTGCTCAGGATAGGCTCTCAGGAAACCAATATCTTTAGGTTCCTGGAGGAGATGTAGTTGTAAAGTTGAAAGGAATTGAGAGTAGGGCACCATCAGGCAGCTTAATTTGACTCCATATGGGAAATGTCGCCCATCCTGGATCCAAAAGGACTGACAGATTGATAACTCCTTCTTGATTCTGTGGGCAATGGTGCATAGCTATTCCTAGTTGGTGGAGTGATTTCTTTGATTGATTCCAATAATGAAAGAGTCCAGCATGCTGATTAGTTTATGTTCCAACTTCTTTGAGGGACAAGAATGAACAAGAAGATTGACCCTCCTTGGGTCAAAAAATAATGAATCTTATCCCTCCTTCACTCAATGACTTTTCAGATACTTGAACAGAGCTATCATGTCCCACCTGAGCTTCATCTTCCTTTTAATATCTCTCTCTCTCTCTCTCTCTCTCTCTCTCTCTCTCTCTCTCTCTCTCTCTCTCTTTATTTTTAACTTAATTTTTCTTGAAGATTTTTATTTTCATTAGGGTGGGAGATCTATGTTTTCTTTCACAATTTGACTTTGATGGAAATGTTTTTTAAAGCTTTTTATTTTCAAAACAAATGCATGGGTAATTTTTCAACATTGCTCCTTGCATAACCTTGTGTTTCAGATTTTTCCCAATCCCCTCCCCTAGATGGCAAGCAATCCAATATATGTTATACATGTTAAAATATATGTTAAATCCAATATGTGTAAACATATTTATACAATTCTCTTGTTGCACAAGAAAAATCAGATCAAAAATGAAAATGAGTAAGAAAACAAAATGCAAGTGAACAATAACAAAAAGAGTGAGAATGTTATGTTGTGATCCACTGTCAGTCCCCACAGTCTCTTTGTGGGTGTAGATGGCTCCCTTTATCACAAGATCATTGGAACTGGCATCAGTCATCTCATTGTTGGAAAGAGTTATGTTCAACACAATTGATCGTCCTATAATACTGATGTTGCTATGTATAATGATCTCCTGATTCTGCTCATGTCACTCAGCAACAGTTCATGTAAGTCTCTTCAGGCCTCTCTGAAATCATCCTGCTGATCGTTTCTTAGAGATTAATAATACTCCATAATATTCATCTACCACAATTTATTCAGCTATTCTCCAACTGATGGGCAGAGCTTCATTTTCTTTAGGCTAAACATCTTTACTTCCTTTAACCCTGTCCTCATATGCTATGGACTGAAAGGTCCTTCACTACTCTGTCCATCTCTGGATGTGCTCCGGTTGGTCAGTGTCTCTCCTAAACTGTACAGAACCAAATATAATACTGCAGATACTGGACTGCGTTCAGTGGGACTATTGTCTTCATATTCTTGAAAGTTATACCTCACACAGCCAAAGTTGATGTTAGTTTTTTTTTGGCTGCTAAATCACACTTCTAACTCATATTAAGCTTTCCTTCAGTTCACTAAAGATCCCAAATCTTTAGACAAACTGCTAATAAGCTAGACAGGCTATATAATTATGACTTCTTCGTTTAGTAGTTATCGTGTCAATTTCTTGTACCAAATGTAGGATAGTCTGTTTATCATTATTGAAATTCATCTTCCTTGATTCAACCTAATTTTTGAGCCTATCCAGATCTTTTTAGATCCTAGCTCCATTCCCAAGTGTGTTAACTATTCCTTTCAGCTTTGTGTTATCTGAAAATGTATTAAACATTCCATCTATGCTTTTATCCACAATATTGGCCAATATATATATATATGTGTGTGTGTATATATATATATATATATATAAAGCAGCACAGAGTCACGCACAGAGCCCTGGGATATTCTACTGAAGACTTCCTTCCAAACTGACATCAAACCATCAATGACCACTGTGTTACTCTCACCATTCAACCAGATCCAAATTTATTTAATTGTACTATATAATCTAGTCCATACCTCTCCATCTTTTCCACAAGAGTTGCATGAAATCCTTTGCCAAAAACTTTTTACACGCACACACACAATTTCCCTTATGTGTTGGTTTAGTAATCCTTCCCCAAAAATGAAATAAGGTTAGTCTGGCATGACCTATTCTTGGAAAAATTATGTCCTGTTTTGTTCATTTGTTTTTTCTGTTAATTGCTTCCTTATGTAGATGGTCATTTATATATTGAGTACCCTGGCCCCACTCTGCCAGAGAAAGGCTGGCTACATCTTTCTCCTCCAGGTTCTAGGGGAATACTTGAGGAACTAGGAGTGTCTCTTCTCTAATGCTATCAACTGGAGCCCCCACTGTTAGCTGCCAGTGATTAGTATCTCAGTTCCATTTAAATAATTAATATTGATTGGCTTTTATAAAGACAGAGACAGAGGGAAGAGAAAAAAAGAGAGAGGAGGAGAGATAGGGAAAAGGATGAGAAGAGGAGAGATAAGGAAAAGGAAGAGAGAATGAGAGAGAAGAAGGGGGAGCAAAGGGGATGGAAAAAAGAGGAAGAAATCAAACAAAAACAGAGACAGAGAGAAAGGAGAGAGAGAGACATAGAGAGAGAAAAACAGAAACAAAAACAGACAGACACAGAGACGGAGACAATAACATATAGCAAGGAGTATAAAAATTCTCCCTCCCACCAAAAGCAAATAAAAAATTTTGACAGCATATTCTCCCTATACCTCATTCTCTGTGGAATGACAATTCAATTTCTACTCAGCATGTGTCTTACCAAGTCCACATCCAAATGTAGCATCAAAGTTGGATGAACCCTTATTTTAGTTACCACTGGACCAAGTCATGAAAATTAGACCATGATTCTTGGGGCCTCAAAACTAGACTAACTGGCTGTAAAGCTTGGCATAAACTCAACTTTCAGACCTAGTAGCTTACTCTTTTGAGCTTTTAAGCTCATAAAGGAAAGGAGAGATGGAGGAGAGAAGGAAGAGGAGAGAGATGGGAAGGGGAGAGAAGGAGAAGAGAAGGGAGGAGATGGAGGAGGGGGCAGAAGAGGAAGAGAGCATGTGCCAGATGAATCAAACCCTCACCTCCTCTTAGCGTTTTGTGGAGATATCCCAAGAATTCTGAGCCCAAGGGCATGAGAAATAGCAGCAACCTTCACTGCCACTGGTCCTGCTAAGTCTAACCCAGTCACTCATATCCATCAACCAAAGAAGAAATCCTTGTGGAGAAAGGATGTGCCATTCCCACTAACACCAGTTGCTAAACAACTGCCATCAACTGACAGGTGAGTCCAAGAGCTAGTTAGAGGGACACAGCAATACACTGTCCCTCTCCAAACCATGAACTCTGCTTTCAGCCATTGTCCAGGGACAATCTTCAGGGAGATATGATCTGCTAACTGCCTCTGTAGGAGCTGCCTCCACTGATTTCTGAGCAGCCAGAGCTTCTGAAGACTCAGAAAAAAAAGTTCAAAATCCTTGAAATTGTCAAATGGCTCAACTTCAGGCCCAGATAGGATTTCATCAATGGAAATATTGTTTAAAAATGAATTCCCATCTGCTTTGCTGTTGCACCCTAAAAACCAATGGGCCTTTCCATCTAACTTACCACTAAAGCTTTGTCTTGTCTCTCCCAGTTAAAATGTGAGATCCTTGAGAACAGAGGCAGTCTTACTTTTTTCTATTTGTACTCCCAAAGCACAGTGCTTTGTACATAGTGAGTGCCAAATAAATGATTTTTTTATTCCTTCAAAAGGATCAGAGCTAGGTTTTGAACCCTAGATCTTCTGAGATCATTTGCCCTTCTGTCATACCCTTCTCCCCTTAGCACACTATAAATATCTTGAATACAGGAATTATATCATTTCTCATTTTCATATGTTCAGGGCCAAGTATTAGGAATAGATTAGAATCTCAGTAAATGTTAGAAAGAATATTAGAAATAAGTGAAGTAAAACAAGGGAATACCAAATTTGGACCCAGAAAGAATCTTAAAGGTCACTTAGTCCAACTTCTTTATTGCACAAAGCAGGTAACTGAGGCCCAGAAAAGGCACATTACTTGTCCAAGGTCACAAAACTAATGACAGAGTCGGCATTGGAATCCATGTCCTTTATTTTACTAGCTGTGTCACTCAATTTGTTTCTCAGTTTCCGCATCTACAAAATGAGGTGATTTGACTCCATGTTTTCTAAGATCCCTTCCAGCTCTAAATCCCTGATCCTTTGTACCTCCAACTCCAAATTCAGTATACTTCCTCCAGACCACACTGCCTGCCATGATCAATAAGGTCCCTTCTTGTGTTGGGGTCAAATCTCAAATCTTACCCCTGATTCTTAGTTGGGTGACCATGGTCAAATCACATAGGCTGTTTGAGCCTTGGTTTACTTGGCTATAAAATAGGTATTATAATAATACCTTTAATATCTGTTGAATCCAAATTTTTGTTATGAGAGTCACAGGAAACAGTATATGAAAAGCACATTGCAAACTTTAAATTATGTAAATGTCAATGATGATAACAAGCTTCTTTTGTCCTTGGACCACCAGGGGGTAGCAGACACCATGAGAAATTGCAGGCTAAAAGGGAATGGGAGAGGATGGATGTGGGACATTTCTTGCCCTCCCACCTATATAGCTGGCCCCAGACCACTACCACCCGAACCCCACAGTGTGGACCCAGGCAGCCCATTGAGGCTTTCCCTAATGAGAGGGAGGGGGGTTCTCTGGAAAGACTAGGGAAAGCTAGCCTGAGGTTCTCCCTCAAGGTCAAGACTCATGGTGACTTGAAATCCAAGCCAAGCTTCAACACTTAGGGCTCCGCATCCTGTGAATGGAGAGAAGGGAGAAGAAGACTATGGGGGGAGAGAAAATGTCTGTGAGTCTCCTACAGTCTCACAATTGAATCCAATTGAATTCAAGAAAGTTCTATTAGGTATTGTGTACTACAGAGGCAATGACTAGAAGTTTCATACAGCTAATAAATAGAAGACCTGAAAAGAAAATTTCAGGTCCTTTGACTTTCTAGCCATGTACTAACCAAAAGACAAGTAAATTTGACCTTTTTGAGGATCAGTCCCCTTATTTGTAAAATGAGAGATCACACTCAATTGTCTGTCTCTACTGCCTCCTCCAGTTTTATGTCTATGATCGTTTGGCTATGATAGGGATGTAAAAGGCTCAGACCATTCCCAGGAAAGGAGCCTAAATCTCCTTTTGGAGCATGAAAATCCCAATTATACCTCTTGAAAGGTATAAGATTATCCTTATGGGAATTATGGGATTGCCATCCAAAGGAATTCACGGCCATGAGTGGGAATTTTGTACTTTGGGGAGGGAGGGGTGATAACACAGAAAGCAATCTGATCACAGAGCAGAAATTGAGAGGAGGTAGCTCATCTCCTAGAGAATTTGGCTCATGTTCTCATGGTGATTGGGAAGAACATCAGGAGAAGGGTACGGCAATGAGACATGTAAGGAGCGGAATTCCAAAGCTGGTGATGGCAGAAGTGACAACTTCAACTTGACCTGTTCAAATAAGCTCTCAGTGCTCAAAATGAGAAATGAAAAAAGCAAAGATATTGACCTCAACTATGAGAATTTCCTGCAAAAATTTGTGATGTAGAGAACCATGAGAGGAAGCAAGCAGATGACAGCCATCAAGGAAATAGGAATTAACTTAGGAAGGGGTATTACTCTTACTTTCAACCCAAGGAGGACACACTTCTCTCCCTATCCCATAAAGAATCACAATCCCTCTATTATTAGCAACCTGGAAAAAACACCAACTCACAATGAGCTAGTTTTAGGTCTTTTAAGTGTCTCACACCAAGGACTCTCTGTATAGGGATACCAATCCTGGGCATCTCTAATGGAGTAATGGACCTGGACAATCCCAAGCAGGATATAGGATCTTGGATGAGCCTACAAGGATATAGGGCCCAGAGTATCCCCTCATGGGATGTGTGACTCAGAGAATTCCCTGAAAAATATCTAGGGACTTACTTTTCTTGGTGCAGTGAGAAATCTGGGGGCTATGCTTAAGGGATGATAAAGAAATGGTGTAAGGAAGATGCAAAAAAAAGGTCCCTCTCTAATGGCAGGTGAAAGTCAATTTAAGAAAATGAGTCATTATTCAGTGTGGTACCTCCTCAATCCAGGTGACACATGGCCCATCATTATAGGCCTCTGTCTTTGTCTCTTTATGCTTGTCTTTTTCTGACCTTATCCAGTCATTTATTTCAATCATGTTTGACTCTAAGCAAAGACATTGGAATGATTTACCATTTTCTTCCCCAGCTCATTTTACAAAGGAGGAAACTGAGGCAATCAGAAAAAGAGACTTGGTCAGGATCATTCAGTCACATTTGAACTCAGGAAGATGTCTTCCTGACTCCTGTCCAGCACTCTGTCCATTCAATCTACTGTCCATTGTGATCGTAAGTTCTTCAAAAGGTCAGGAGAAAAATCAACCAAAATCTGGAAACCAGAGTCCTGCCAGGAGTTGCAGAAGACCATTCCTGGTAAGAATGGAAATCCCTAACAATCAGCATGACCCAGCATAGAAGTAGACTGAACACAACCAAGAGGAAGAATTCAGCCCTCAGCTGAACAGAATTCAGAAGAGAACTTGGTAAGGCAAATACTTTGCTTTAAGTTTGAGTCCACTCTTTCTAGAGATGGTGGTGGTATAGGGTAGAGTGCCTCCCTGGGGCTGGGAGTAAAAAGAGTGGGAAACGTATATACTTCTTTCTTACTATATTTTCTCAGTAAGCATCATTTTGTAAAAGCTAATAATAAGCAGATAAATGAATGAATGAATGAATAAGAAATAAATAAATGAATGAATGAATAAGCAAATAAATAAATGGGTGGATGAATGAATAAGCAAATAAGTGAATGAATGGGTGGATGAATAAACAAGTAGATAAGCAAATAAATGTATTGACAATTGAATAAGTGAATAAATGAGTTAACAAATGAATAAAAAGTGAATGAATGAAATAAATTGAAGAAGTTAGAGTTTTTGTTTGTTCCTCATTTTCAAATGATATCACAAAAGTATTTCTTGACAACTCTTGTGGATTGTATTTAAGTAAGCAGGGTTACAGGAAGTCATCACTGTCACTTTCTCTTCTAGAGTCATCAAAGTCCAGTGACAAGACAAAAGTCAAGATGACTGGCAATGGCCTGGGCATCTTTGATGTCTGATCAAGTTATAGGTGCTCCACAGTACTTGTTTCAGCTTCATAATGGCAATTGGAGCAAATTATTCTCTCACTCCTTTTCCACCAGAGAAAATCTTTCCATGCTTCAGGTAGACATCCCTCTAACTCACTAGCAGGTCTGAGATTTATTGATTATTCTCAATCTGGTTTAGCCCATCTGCTAATGCCATTGGAGTCACAGGTGAGAACTGGGTGACAGGTGGACACCAAAAGTGGATGAGCAGTCCTGAAAAGGGCTCAGTAACTCTCACATCAGAGGTGCTAGTCATCCTTGAACACCCCATACACCCCAGAGATTAGAGTAGGTGAATCTCAATTCACCTAAATTCTATACTCCTGAACATTATGACAGGCAAGTTCTCTGAGCTCTCCATGCCTCCAATTCACCCATTATCCCCTCACCATATATGTGTACATATCAACACAGAGAGAGAGTGATTGCCTTTGGTTCTGAAGTCTGAGGAGCTGAGTTCAAATCACAACTCTGATTAATACTATTTGGATGATTTTAGGCAACTTAATTTCTTTAGATTTCTGTTTCCTAATATATAAAATGGTAGCTTTGGGCCATATGGACTCTGGGGGCCCCAACACTAGATCTATGATGCTCTGGTTTTGTTTTGTTTTTTGTTTGTTTTGTTGAGGCAATTGGGGTTAAGTGACTTGCCCAGGTTCACACAGCTAAGAAGTATTAAGTGTCTGAGGCTGCATTTGAACTCAGGTCTTCCTGACTTCAGGGCTGGTGCTCTAACCATTGTGGCATCTAACTGCCCTGATGCTCTGTTTTTTAAAAACCAAGAATGTACAGTACACACACACACACACACACACACACACACACACACCTCTTTTCTCTAAGTGGGACTACCTCCCTAATTCTTCTGGATAGTGCCACAATGGGGCAATAATGACAATATAATAAAATAACCATAACAATAATAGCTGATGTTTAAGGACGATAAAGTGTTTTATAATCATGATCTCATTTAATCCTCACAATACCTTTGAAAGATAGTTAGTGTGGCCATTGTTATTTTCACTTTACAAATGAAGAAATTGAGGCAGAAAAGTAAATGACTTGTCTAAGGTCACAAACCAACAAAGCAAGAGGACAGGGATTCTGAACCAGTTCTTTTGCCTTTTGTCAGTCAGCAAGTCAACAGGGATTTATTGAGGGCTTACTATAGGTTGGAGCAGCCAGGAGGCACAGTGGATAGAGTGTCAGGTGTAGAGTATGGAAGACTTGAGTTCAAATCCAACCTCAGACATTTCCTACTTGTGTGACTCTGGCCAAGTCACTTTGATCCTGTTTGTCTCAGTTTCCTCATCTGTAAAATGAATTGGAGAAGAAAATGGTTATCTTTGTCAAAGAAAATCCCCAAATGGGATCATGAAAAGTTGGACATGACTGAAATGACTCAACCACAACTTATACCTACTTAAATTTCACTCCTCACTTCCAAAAAAGGAGGAACAGGAACAGAATACGCCTACTTGAAGCTAGGAGCCATGAGTTGAATCTTAAATTTTATATTGATCAGCCATGTACCCACCCTTGAGACAGGCAGGGAAAGGACCACAGAAAGTCAGCACTGGAAAGGACCTTTGAGATCATGTGACTCAATTCCCTCCATTTACAGTTGAGGAAACTGAAAGCTTAAGAAAGTGAATTGCTCAAGACCACCCAGATAGAAAATAGAAAAGCTGGAATTCAAAGCCCTCTGACCCCAAAGCTAACCTTCTTTTGACTGTACTCCACTGTTCTCAAAGGATTCTGCCACAGGGGAGCACAGTGACTGTTCTGCCCTCATTACAGGGTGCTACAATGCTTCTACTGCCCCCATCACAGGGGTGCTGGGTGGATCAAATGAGATAATGGATGGAAAAAGGCTTTGGAGAGTATAAAGTGCTATAAAAAGGTGGGGCAACATCTTCTCCAGCTTTTATCTCTGGACTCATGAGTGGTCTCATTCCTGACCTTCGATCTGTTGTATATATTTTCTCTCCCTACCACCCAGCCTTTCCCCATTGAGAAAAAAAGGAAAAATTTTAAAAAACTGTAACAAATATCAATAGTTAAATAGAAACACATTTCTATATTGGGCATGGCCAAAATTATATGTCTCGTTCTGCTCCTTGAGTCTCCACTTTCCTGATCGTCTTTCCTGACTGTCCTATGACTATGGACACGAAGCTTGAAGCTCAGGATCTCAGCCTTTTTCTGGGACTCTAGGGTTCTCCATATGAGACAGCCTCTCTCTGTCCTGATCCTATACACAGACACTTTTCAGAAAGGCTCTTCTCAGGGATTATTTTGTCACCAAACTGAGAGGCCTTATTAGACAGCTCCATTAGCCGGATATAGGAAAGGGTCAGAGGTATGGGTGAATATCATGGAAATCTGGGCATTGCTTACCCCCTTGAGAGTCAGGTACCCATGGAGGAGGAGCTAGCCCCATGTCATTGAAAGGGTTCTGCCCCAGAACTCTGAAGATCTGGGTTCTTTCCTTGATTCTGTGACTGTATAACATCAATCCACTATACTTCAATGCAACACGTGTATCCTGAACTTAAAATAATGGTGGAGGGAAGTTATATATAGTTTCTAAAATCACTTCCATCTCTAATATTTTGTGTTATAAGGCTACTTCCAGGCCTAATTTCCCTTATTTAAAGGTCACTCTCAGCTCTGAGTCTAATAGTCTAAGATCTCTTCCTCTCTGACATTCTCTGTTCTAAGGTTCCTACCAGATCTCAAATTCTCTATTCTAAGGTTCCTATCACATATTCTCTGTTCTAAGGTCTTTCTCAGATCTCATAATCTGTATCCTAAGGGCTAATGAAACATAGACTATAGAGTTACTCAGGCAAACTTCATTGGAACTGGCCAATTAGGTCCCCAAAAGTTGGTTGGCTACTTTTCCCCTCAGGATTCTAGTAGTGATCTTAAGGGATTGGGAGGCTTTTATTCTAGTGATATATAGCTCCCAAGTCTCCACTGATGTACTCCTTCCACAGATTACCAGTTGACATAAACTAGTCAGCCCGAGCAAATTTTAAAAAAAACTATTTACTAAGGTAAAAAAAAATGGCACAAAACATTGCCCCCTCCTAAAGTCTGGGACACACTCTCCAATAAGTAGGTCCAGAGTCTGGGGAAAAGTGATCTCAGGCTTCAAAGGCTCATATGACAAAAGAGTAAACTTCAAGCTCATGATAATTTTTATTCCTTTATTCCCTTCATGGAGTCTTCAAGAAATTCCCCTTAGATTTATGTTGCTTTCTACCAGACTCCTTATAGAATCCTGAAGCTGTTCTTCCTCAGTTTGACTAATTTGTTCTCAGTTACCAAAGCATATGCTAATGCAGCCACTAGGATACCTATGTGAAGTCCAAAACCTGCCAGTCTTTTGAAGCCTACATGGTCATCTTCTCATGAGGGGAAGGGAAAGGAGACAGAAGCTTTCTCCTCATTCTTCATCCCCATCCTGTCCAAATGATTCCCACTTAGGAGCTTGGTTGAAGTTGCCTCTACTACTCGGTTGACTTGGGTGCTGAATTGGCCTGTCCCTTCAGCCAATACACTTTCTGTGTAGCTTTCATCCATTGACTTTCACTTCTTTTAAGCTGTTTAAGGATTTTTTATACTTAGTTTAATGCCTTGATTAATTGGTTGGTTGATTATTTTAATAGAGATGTTCTCATCTGTTAAAGACATCAGAATTCTGGCATCTTATTTTGTTACTTTAAGTGAGACAGAAGTAGTTAATTAATTTATTCAATTGATCTTCCACCCTTCTATTCATACCATCTATTCTAAAGTATATTTGGGTATTAACGCTTTATCTCTAAGCTCCTTCTTAGATCTGACATTATGTGTCCCAAGATTTTTTTCTAGCATTGCATAGTCACAGATACAACTCCAGATGAAACATTAAAATAAAATAATAACCACTCTTGTGCCCCTCCATGAAACTTGGTCCAGGGGGAAAGAGATGCTTCATGCAGCATGGAGTCTAAAAATCACACAGCTAAGTAAGGAGAGAAAAAAAAATGGAGAGTAATGGAGCAGGAAACTATGGCTAAATATGGGAAAGAAAACATGGTCACTTCTTCAAGGGACATTGCTTCCTATTTAATTGAAGACACAGCACACACACACACACACACACACACACATACATATGCATGTGGGGAGGGGGAGAGAGAGAGAAAGAGAGAGAGAGAGAGAAGGGGGGGGAGGAAGAGGGAAGGGGAGGTGGAGAGGGAGAGGGAAAAGGAGAGGGAAACAGAAAGGGAAAGGAAGAGGGAGAAGAAGACGGAGAGGGAGAGGGAGAGAGAGGAGAGGGCACAATTATAAAATAACTGAGTAAACAAGAAAAAAGCTACACATTTGACCTGAAATGTTTCTCAGGTGGCAATTTTGTTAGTCTAAAACATGATTGAGAACAGGAAAGAAAAAACAAGGCCTCTAAGCAGTTAAAATCTGCCATAAATTCCAAGAATTTGACTTAAAGGAGAGGGGGACCACCATATTTGGACATCTATCATCACTCTCCTAGGAGTGCTTATAGAGGAAGTGAAAATAGCCCTCTAGAGGACAAAGATGAGAAAAGCACCTGGACTGAGAACATACAAAGAGGTGGTCTGTGCCAGAGGTGACATAATTTGAAGGGGATTGAGGAATTTATCCTCCCGGTATTTGAACAAGAAGAAGATATCAAAGGCATGGGGAAAAAATCTCAAAACTCATTAATTCCCAGTCCCCCCCAAAAAAAGGAGAACAAAAGACCATTGATAACTACTGTTCCACATTCATATACATTTTTTACAAATAATTTACACAGCCTTCAAGCATATTCTTGATAAGGATATTAGAAGGGAACAGATTTTGGCAGGACAATTCCACAGAAGATCCAGTCTTTACCACCACACAATTTACTATATAGAAAGTACCAGATTTCACTATAATTATTATCTGCTGATTAGAAACAAATCTTTTAGTAAGGGAGGAGTCTTCCAAGGAAATGTCATAATTGGACTAGATTTCTTTTTTTTTATTAAAACTTTTTATTTGCAAAACATACATATGGGTAATTCTTCAACATTGACCCTTACAAAGCTTTTTGTCAAATTTTTTGTATTAAAGCTTTTTTTTGCAAAAATATATGTATAGGTAATTTTTCAACATTGACCCTTTCAAAGCTTTCCATTACAATTTTTCCCTCTAGTTCCCACCCCTCCCCTAGATGGCAGGAAATCCACTACATGTTAATTATGTTAAAATACTTGACAAATCAAATATATGT
>JAJPUD010001595.1:133898-152692 GCA_023553655.1 Myrmecobius fasciatus
CAAACATCAATAGCATGAAAATGTTATGATGTTGTAGTCCACATTTCATATCCCTCTCTCTGGGTGTATATGGCTTTCTTCATTGAACAATTGGAACTGGTTTGAAACATTTCATTGTTGAAGAGAGCCATGTCCATCAGAATTGATCATCATATGGTATTGTTGTTGCCATGTATAATGATCTGGTTCTGTTCATTTTGCTCAGCATCAGTTCATGCAAGTCTCTCCAGGCCTCTCTGAAATCATCCTGCTAGTCATTTCTTATAGAACAATAATATTCCATAACATTCATATGCCATAATTTGTCAGAGTTTATGGTTTTATCAGTGTAGAAACTCCATCTAATGATGTAAGTTACTAGCCATAGATTGATTTAAAGCTGGTGAGTGTTTCCTCTGCTACTATATAGTCCTAGTCCTAGAGAGTCACTTTGAGGCACAACTAGTATATATCAGAAGCAAAATTTGAACTCAGTTAATCTTGACTTCTTTCTCTTCATTCTGCCACAATATATTTCATGTTTTTTATGTATGAATTCTTTTTTTATTAATACTTTTTATTTTCAAAACATATGTATGGGTAATTCCTAAACATTCCTTACAAAGCTTTCTGTTACAAATTTTTCCCCCCTACTCGCCACCCCTCCCCTAGATAGCAGGATATCCACTACATGATAATTATGTTAGAATACTTAAGAAATCGAATATATGTATGGTTATTGCCACACATCATTTTTTTGTTCAGGAGAAATCATATCTACAAGAAAGAATAATCCGATAAAGGAAATACAACGCAAGCAAACATCAATAGAGAACATGAAAATGTTATGTTGGGTCCACATTTCACATCCCTCTCTCTGGGTGTATATGGCTTTCTTCACTGAACAATTGGAATTGGTTTGAAGCATTTCATTGTTGAAGAGAGTTATGTCCCTTAGAACTGATCCTCATATATAGTATTGTTGTTGCCGTGTACAATGATCTCCTGGTTCTGCTCACTTCATTAGTTCATGCAAGTCTCTCCAGGCCTCTCTGAAATCGTTCTGCTGGTCGTTTCTTACAGAGCAATAATATTCCATAACATTAATACACCATAATTTATTCAGCCATTCTCCAATTGATGGGCATCCGTTCAGTTTCCATTTTCTAGCCACTACAAAAAGAGCTGCCACAAACATTCTTGCACATGTGGGGCCCTTTCCTTCTTTTATGATTTCTTTGGGATATAGGCCCAATAGAAACTTGGACTAGATTTCTTGAAGGATATAACCATAACCTTTTCCATGACCCTTTGACTATTAATGCCAAGGGAGGCATAAATCAGGAAGGTACATGTCCAATAACGGTCAGTATGGCCATGGAGGACATCCAGCTTCAAGAAGGAATTGGTGGGTAAGGAGGACTTTCATATACTCTCATTTGAAGTTGACATTTTGTGATTTTATCAAGCTGAGAAATATTGTAGAGCCTCCTAAAAAGGAGTTTTACCTAAATATCAACAAAGGAAAAACCAAGTAGATAAAGAATGTCCATTGTCTAGATTATGACATGAAGTTGATATGATGTATGAACATTCTCCAGTAGAGTGAAGTTGGGTAGATAAATAAATTGATAGATAGACTGATCCATCAGTAGAATGATCAGTCACTGTATGGATAGGCAGATGGATTGATCTATTGATAGATCGACTGATAGACAATCATCTTAGTCCAACACAGTACAGCACAATACAATGATTTTGGCCTAGAGTTGAACAGAACAATGATAGCAATCTGGTTTGCCTTTGGGAAATTACAAAATTCTTTTAATAACCCCAAGCTTCTCCCTGAAACAAAGGCCCCTCTTTTTAATAAAATATTCTTCCAGTGATATTCAATTCAATTGAACAAACATTTCCTAAATATGTACATTTAAGCTATTGTGCTGGACATGCAAAGACAAAAAGGAAATAACTGAGAGTACAATAGGAAAAATCATGGGCTAAAAGAAGAGCTGGATTCCAGTCTCTACTCTGCTACAATGGGATCTTGGGAAACTCCCCCCTTCTGGGCTTCAGACTTCCCCTCTATAATATAGTAGAGGAAATATTAGATTAATAATTACTATATTAATTAAATTAATTAACCAAATTAATAATTCCTCAAGCTCATGTTAGATGGACTTTAGGGACATTTGATGTTTTTCCTGACCAGCCTCTATCTACTTGTTCTCCACTTGACGTACCAAAGTTAATTCATGATTTCTGTCTCAATTCCATACATCAATCACTTCAACATCATCACATAGCCTCTCTTGCTTTGTTCTGGTCTTGGAAGATAAGAAGTCCTTTCTCTTTGCCAACATCAATGCCACTACTGGTACCCTCAATCCCATCTTCTCTTATTTCCTCTGGCAGCTTGACTCTTTGATCATTGCCTCTCTTGACTTAATTTTCAACTTCTGGTTCCATTCTTGCTGCCTTCAGACATACCCAGATGTCCCCCATTCAAAAACAACTAAACAAAACAAAGACCTTCATTTGACCCTGCCATCTCTCAAGCTTTCATCCTATATCCCCTTTCCTCTTTTTAGCCAAATTCCCAGAAAACACTTATCAACATACTTTGATCCCATTTTCTCACCCCCAATCACTCTCCAGCCCTGCCCGATCTGGCTTTTGTCCCCAGTACTTGAATGAAACTGTTCTTTCCAAGGTCATTACAGTCTCTTTACTGTGAAAGCCACTGGTCTTTAAGTTCATTAGTTAGTCCTCATTTTTATTGGCAGCTTTATAGCATTTGACACTTTTAACCCACCTGCACCCCTTTCCATGGATACCCTCTATCCCCTACACTTTTTGGGTACTGCTTTTTATGGTTCTCCTCCTGTCTTTCTGACTGATCCCTCTCTGTCTGCAGGATTTTCCTCCAGGCCTTGTCCCCCATAATCCAGGGCTATGTATAGGACCTCCTTCTCTTCTTTGTCTATAAACTCAGTCTTGAGCCTTATCAAATCCCTTAGCTGAATTAGCATTTCAGTTAGGTGGTGCAGTGCATGTAATGCTAGGCCTGGAGTTAGAAAGATCTGAATTAGGAAGACACTTATTAGCTACATGACCCTGGGCTAGTCACTTAATCCTGTTTGCCTCAGTTTCCTCAACTGTAAAATGATCTAGAGAAGGAAATGGCCAATCACTCCAATATCTTTATCAAGAAATTCTCCGCTGGGGCAGCCATTTGGTGTAGTGGATCGAGCACCAGCCCTGAAGTCAGGAAGACCTGAGTTCAAATCTGCCCTCAGACACTTAATCCTGGGCAAGTCATTTCACCCCAATTGCCTCAGTTTAAAAAAAAAAAAAAGGAAAAAGAAACCCCTTGCCCCATATAAAAATGACTGGGGAAAAAAATGACAAAATAATATGCAAATGAGTCTTAAATCTACATATCCAGTCCTCTTCTCTCTCCTAAATTTCACATGTGCAAAACAGAACTCGCTATACTTCCCCCCAAACTCACCCCTCCTGACTTCTCTATTTCTGTTAAGGGCAGCCTCATTCTTTCACTCACCTAGATATGCCATCCCAGAGTCATCCCTGACTTTTCATTCCCCCTCACTCCATCCTCCCCATCCAAGCAAAAACCAAGGCTTGTCAACACTGCTGGCATCTGTCACATTCTTTGTAATCCCATCCTCAGGTCAACATTCCTTCTCTCCTGAAGGGTACAGTAGCCTTCTAACTGATCTCTCTGCATTGCAATTTCTTTCCTCTTCAATCCATTCTGCACACAGATGCCAAATTGGCATCCTTAATCTATCAGACTGGCCATGTCAGTTCCCTGCTGAGGAAAGTTCAGCAACTCCTTGTTGCTGTTAGGATATGATTAAAAAAAAAAAACTTCCCTGTCATTTAAAGCCATGCACAATCTGGCTCCAACTTACATTTCCAGATTGATTACAAATTACGCCCCTTTAGAAAATGTTCCCATCATACTGCCCTGATTACTATTCCTTACATAAGACATTTAATCTCCAATCTCCATGTTTTTGCATAGGCTGTTCTCTCTCTGTCTCTCTCTCTGTGTCTCTGTCTCTCTCTGTGTGTCTCTGTCTCTGTCTCTGTGTGTGTCTCTGTCTCTGTTTGTCTCTGTCTCTTTGTGTGTGTCTCTGTCTGTCTCTGTCTCTCTCTGTCTCTGTCTCTCTCTCTCTGTCTCTCTCTCTCTCTCTCACACACACACACACACACACACACACATACACACACACAATATACCTCAATAGCTTAAATGTTCTTTCATCTTACCTCTGCTTCTAGGAAACTCTAGCTCCCCTCAAGACTCAGCTCAGGAGACAACTCTATTAATAGACTTGCTACTGCTACTTCTGATTCAATGCTTATTTGTTTGGTGCATGTCTTATCACTTACCTGTGAACATGTTATAGAACATAATCTCTTTGAGGGCAGAGATTGTCTCACTTTTTCCTAGAATAGTGTTTGGTTCATAATAGCTTTTCATAAATATTTGTTGATTGTTTGAAGGTGAAAAAAGGAGAAGAGAGATGAAAATAATTCAAAATGAATCCAAGATCTTGGAAGACCAGATTTCAAAAGTTCAGGAAAAGATCCTGAGACTTAAAATTCTACATTTTAAAGCTTTTTATCATGTGACTTTAGTTTCTTTTTCCAGTTTTATGATACTTTGTTCCCCTTCACACACTTTGTGGTCCAGATAGAATAACTTTCTTGCCTTTCCTCATTCACAACTCTCCATCTCCCACTCACTGTCTGCTGCCTGGAATGAACTCCCTCATCATTTTTGCTGTCTAGAACCCCCAGGCTGTTTTAAAACTCAATTTAAATATCATTTCTTTCACTGAAGTCTTTTCCAATCCTCCACATCACCAGTACTTTCCCCTTGGGAGAAAATGATTTTGCATACATATATATATATAAATGCAAAATTACTCAGCCAATAAAATGTATGCTTCTTAACTATGGAGACTCTTTGTCTTTTTATATCCAGTACTAGCAAAGTGCTTGCCACATAGTAGCTGTTTAATGAGGGATTTTTATTAAATTTATTGAATTAACTGGAAGGTAGCCCAGTAGGTATGAACAATTCAAGAATGAAATCTAGAAGACACAGAGAAATAATAATGATGATGAGAAGGAAGAAAAGGAGAAGCTGTTCAAAGAAATTGTATTGATAAATGGACCAATTTGCACCTTGAAAAGACAAAATACAAGCAAGGACAGGGTGTGGAAGATAAAGACAAAAGCAAATCATGGACCTACAAGAATAGTGTCAGAATGGTTTCAGCTGGTGCTATGACTTCTGTCTCCACGGGACTTTACCCAAATACCCTCCACCATGTTTCCACCCTCTATTTTTTTTTTACAAGAATGACCCACAATCTCCAGCATGGCATTGTCCAGTTGTTTTTTTATTGGTATCTGACTCTTCATGACCCCATTTGGGATTTTCTCTGCAAAGATACTAAAATGGTTTGCTATTTCCTTCTCCAGCTCATTTGACAGATGAGGAAACTGAGTTAAGTAACAGAGGCAAACTAGGTTAAGTGATTTGCTCAGAATTACAGTTATTAAGTTTGTCTGAGGTCAGATTTGAACTCAGGAAATGAGTCTTCCTAACTCCAGATCCAGTGCTCTACCCACTGTGCCTTCTAGTTATGAGGCAATGGGCCCCCACAAAAAATCTGGCCTTTGTGGTTCTTAATTTGAGAAGAGGGAAGACTAATGTGAGATCATGTATGTCATCTTTTTAAATGGACTTAGAATTGTATTTTCCAGCAGATTTACTTTCTTTTTTTATATGTTTTTTAATTTTTATTTTCAGTTCCAAATTCCCTCCCTCTCCCTGCAACATCCCCCATCCATTGAGAAGGCAAAGAAATGTGTGTCTCCATGTATAATGCTGCTTTGCGGCCTGCTCCCCACATTGACCTCTCCCATTTCTTTGGCAGAAGGCTTCCCCTTCCTGAGTCATATTTCCATCATGGCTTTCCTCCCAGAAAGTCTCACTAGGATTGGTTCTCTATGGGGTCATCTTGCTTGCTGTCTATACTTTATGTTTCTGTACATATTGGCATCCTATCCAACTCTCTTGTCTACCTTATTTGGAAACTGCCCAAGAAGGGAGGTGTGTACTTATTCAAAATAAGGAGCAAGAGGCCATGCTGCCCAGGGCTTCTGACATCAATTCTGATACTCTTTCCACTAGAGAGAGAGAGAATCAAGTGGAAGGGGGAGTGAGAAATGGTGAAAAGAAGATATAAGAACAAAAAGGGGACACATTACTTAGGAATGGAAAGTAAGACAGCAAGATTAGAGGCTATCCAGGATTAGAACTGTTGCTTTAGGCATTTGCTAGTTTCCCACTCGAATCTGGTGCTTCCAGCTATACTATGATAAGTCCAGAGCTTCTGACAAAGACTGAAGAGTTAGGCCAGCTGGACACTCTCCATTCAATTGATGCTTCAAACTTCACAAGATGCAAACAACGGGAATCAATCAGAACTCAATCACAACTGCCTCCCTATCCATTGTTCTACAGTCATAAGCTTTATATAACTTCAGCTCAGATAAGATCCAGCTTCACACAGATTGTCTGAGCTGAAATTATAAGATATAAAATATCAGAACTTGTAGGGCCTTTACAACACAGAATGTTAAAACTGGAAGGAAGCTGAGCAAATCGAATGTCAGAGCTGAGAGGGCCCTTAGAACCCACAATTCCAGAGCTGGGAGGTCCTTAGAACACAGAATGTCAGAGCTGGGAGGGCCCTTAGAACCCAGGATTTCAGAGCTGGGAGGGCCCTTAGAACCCAGGATGTCAGAACTGGGAGGGCCCTTAGAACACAGAAGGTCAGAATTGAAAGGAATCAGAGCAAACCATAAGAGAATTGAAAAGATAATATATCAGAGTGAGTTGTTTTCCCTGCCTAAATCTCTCCTCACTCCAGTCCATTCTTTACTCAACTATCAAAGTGATTTTCCCAAAGTATAGGCCTGAGCATGTCACCACCCTATTCAATAATCTCCAGTGCCTTTGTAGTACCCCTAGGATCAAATATGCAATCTGCTTGATTTGATTAGAAAATGATTTGAAAAGTCCTTTCTACCTTTCCAGTATTCTCACACCCAATTCCCTGCTTGCCCCACCCTCACCATATATTCCATGATCCAGTGTCTCTGGCCTCTATGTCATTCCTCATACAAAGCATTCCATCTCCTAAATCTGACCATTTTCACTAGTTGCGGGAAGGTGGAACCATGATGGTAAAGTAAGGCAGAGAATGGTCCAGTTCTACTCCAACTCGCACAAATATCTTTAATTAATGACTCTAAGCAAATTTTAGAGCATCAGAACTACAAAAAGATGAAGTGAAACAATTTTCCAGCCAAAGACAACTTAGAAGAAAAACAGGAAAGATCTATCACATCAGGGTCAGGGGGGGAACATAACCCAAAACAGCCCAAGTCCCCACCCCAGCAAGGAGCAGGACTTGAGAGTCACTGAATCAGCAGTGGTTATAGCTGCCGGCTTCCAGAGGTCTCAGCCCAAAGACAGTAAGGGGGTCGAACAGCTGGTCAAAAAGAGATTATAGGTTTCTCTTTGCTAGCACTGAGGCAGGACTCTGTTGCTTTGCTTGGAATATGATGGTCAAAGGATATGAACAGACAATTCTCAGATGAAGAAATTAAAACCATTTCTAATCATATGAAAAGTTGCTCCAAATCACTATTGATCAGAGAAATGCAAATTAAGACAACTCTGAGGTACCACTACACACCTGTCAGATTGGCTAAAATGACAGGAAAAGATAATGACGAATGTTGGAGGGGATGTGGGAAAACTGGGACACTGATACATTGCTGGTGGAACTATGAATGGATCCAACCATTCTGGAGAGCAATTTGGAACTATGCTCAAAAAGTTATCACACTGTGCATATTCTTTGACCCAGCAGTGTTTCTACTGAGTTTATATCCCAAAGAAATCATAAAGGAAGGAAAGGGCCCCACATGTGCAAGAATGTTTGTGGCAGCCCTTTTGTAGTGGCTAGAGACTGGAAACTGAATGGATGCCCATCAATTGGAGAGTGGCTGAATAAATTATGGTATATGAATGTCATGGAATATTATTGTTCTGTTAGAAACGACCAGCACGACGATTTCAGAGAGGCCTGGAGAGACTTGCATGAACTGATGCTGAGGGAAATGAGCAGAATCAAGAGATCATTGTATACGACAATATCAATATTATATGATGATCAATTCTGATGAATATGACTCTTTCCAACAATGAGATGACTGATGCCATTTCCAATGATCTTGTGATGAAGAGATCCATCTACACCCAGAGAGAGGACTGTGAGAACTGAATGTGTATCACAACATAATATTCTCACTCTTTTTGTTGTTGTTTGCTTGCATTTTGTTTGCTTATTCATTTACTTTCTTTTTTTGATCTGATTTCTCTTGTGCAGCAAGAAAATTGTATTAATATGTTTATATACATGGTGGATTTAACATATATTTTTAACATTTTGACATATATTGAATCACTTGCCATCTAGGGGAGGAGGTGAGGGGAAGGAGAAGAAAATAGGAAACACAAAGCTATGCAAGGGTCAGTGTTGTCAAATTATCGTTGCATGTGTTTTGAAAATAAAAAGCTTTATATATATATGTGATATATATATATACATATATTTAATTTTAAAAAAGGAATATGATGGAGAACCTAAGAACTAGGATTATAACCAAAAATCACTAAACCAGCAAAACTTAGTATAATCCTCAGAGGGACAGGGGGAGATAATGGATATTCAATGAAATAGAGAATTTTCAAGCATTCATAATGAAAAGACCAAAACTGAATAGAAAATTTGACTTTCAAATATAGGACTCAGAAGAAGCATAAGGGGGTTATCAGGAAAGGGAAATCATGAAGGACTTAATAAGGTTAATCTGTTTACAATCCTACAAGAGAGGATAACACTTGTAACTCATAAGAACTTTCTTAATATTAGGGCAGTTAAAAGGAGTAGATATAAACAGAGGGCACAGGTGTGAATTTTACATTAAGGAATAATAGCTGAGAAAAATAAAATTAAGGGGTGAGAAAGGAATATACTGGGAGAAAGGGAAATAGAGAAATGGAATAGTGTAAATCGTCTGCCATAAAAGAGACAAGAAAAAACTTTTACAGTGGAGGGGGGAAATGGGAAGGGAAGAAGAGCAAATGAACCTTTCTCTCACCAGAATTGATTCAAAGTTGGAATAATATACACACTCAATGTGGATATAGAAATCTATCTTATAGGAAAGTAGGAGGGGAATTAGACACCAGAAGGAGGAAGGGTGATAGAAGAGGGAATACTGGGAGAGGAATAGTCAGAGGCAAAACACTTTTGAGAAGGGACAAGGTGAAAGGAGAGAAAGAATATAATAAATTGGGGGAATATAGTAATAGTAATTGTGAAAAGATTTTTGAAGAAAGTTTCTCTAAAAGGTCTCATTTCTCAAACATACAGGGAACTGCGTCAAATTTACTTTTTAAAAAAGCCATTCCCCAATTGAAAAATGATGAAAAGATACGAACAGTTTTCAAACTAAATAATCAGGCTTTCTATAGCCATATGACAAAAAATTCTCTAACTCACTATTGATCGGAGAAATGCAAATTAAAACAATTCTGAGGTACTACCTTATATCTATTAGAGTGAATAGGCCAGGAAAGGAATAGGCCAATAACAAATATTGGAGGGAATGCGAGGAAAATAAGACATTAATGCACTGTTGGTGAAATTGTGAACTGATTCAACAATTCTAAAGAGCAAATTGGAACTGTGCCCAAAGGGCTATAAAATTATTCATATCCTTTGACCTTCCAATATTATTATTGGACTTGTATCCCAAAAGAAATTTTTTAAAAGGGTAAAGAACCAATGTGTGCAAAAATATTTGTAACAGCTCTTTTCTCAGGGCAAAGAACTGGAAATTGAGGGCATGGTCATCAACTGGGGAATGACTGAATAAATTGTGTCATGTGATTATGATGTAATATTATTGTTCTATGAGAAATGATGAGTAGAATACTATCAGATGGACTTGGAAAGACTTCCAAGAGCTCATACAAAAAAAATGTACTATGTACAAAGGAACAGCAATATTGTAAGATGATTAGCTATGAATAACTTTGCTAGTATCAGCAATACAATGATCCAAGACTTATGATGAAAAATGCCATCCATACCCAGAAAGAACTGATGGTGTCTGAATACAGATCGAAGCATGCTTTTTTTAAAACTTTATTTTTCTTGATATTTTGGGGGGAGCAGGGGCAGCTAGGTGGCACAGTGGATAGAGCACCAGCCCTGAAGTCAGGAGAACCTGAGTTCAAATCTAGTCTCAGACACTTAACACTTCCTAGCTGTGTGACCCTCGGCAAGTCACTTAACCCCAATTACCTCAGGGGGAAAAAAAGATATTTTTTGGGAGGGGAGAGAGATGTTCTTCTTTTACATAAAATATTTTTGTGAAAATGTTTTGTACTAATTCACATGTGCCTTCTCAATGGGGGGACAAAGGAAGAGAATCTGGAATTTAAAGTTTAAAAACACATGTTAGAAATCGTTTTACATGTAATTAGAGAAAAATAAAATGTTAACATTTTTCACTCTTTGTCCCACATCCCAGGATCTCTCTCTCCCTCTTCATCCCTATCTGGCTTCCCTGGCTTCCTTCTAAGTCTCAGCTCCCAGCCTAGAATTTTCAAAAAGTCTTTTCTGGTCCCTTAATGCTAATGCCTTCCCTCTAAGACTATGTTGCACTTACACTGTATATATCATAGTGGAGACTCCTGTTAATCAGTCAGTTAGCATTTCTTAAGTGTCTACAATGTGCCAAGCCCTGTGCTAAAGAGCTGGGTGTGCAAATGTAATCAGAAACAGTCTCTGTTTTCAAGGAGTTTCTTTTCTAATGGAGGAAGAAAGCATAAAAGAAAGTCACAGGGCTAGGGAAAGACAAAGGGAATCAAAATACTACAAAAAGTCTGTAATCCAACCTGGAGAGGAATTAAAATATGGCTGACTTGGTCACCATCCTTAAATGGTGGCACTAGGCCAAGACATCTGGTCAAAAAGAGAGACCTCAGGGGTAGAAGGACTTCTAATGTGCAGACTCCAATACTGAAGTGGCCTTCCAGGATCAAAAGATTTCAAGGGCAATTTCTAGAGAAAATGTGGAGTGTAACTTAGAGCTGGTGATCTGATATGGATAAAAATACAGCAGAAAAAAGTATTGAGAAGGTAGGAGCAAAAAGAGAGACAGAGTCAGAGCAAAAGACAGAGAAAGAGAGAGAGTGAGGGAGGGAGGGGGAGAGAGAGAGGAAGACAGAGGGAAAGAAGAGGAAGGAAAGGAGGAAGAGGGAAGGAGAAAGGGAAGAAGCAAAGGGAGAGAGAGAAAGAAAGAGGGGAGAATGGGGGAAGGAGAGGAGGGAGAAAGAGTGACAGGAAGAGGGAAGAGAGAGAGAGGGAAGGAGAGAGGGAGAGAGAGGAGAGAGTGTTAAGAAGAAGTAACTAGCCATGTCAAATGCTTCAGAGAGGTCAAAAAGGATAAGAATTAGGAAAAGACCATTATATTTGGAAATTAAAATATCATGGATAATTTTAGAGAGGTCAGATTGAACTGAAGGTTAAAAGGGTTTAGAAGAGAGAAGTGGAGGCATTAGACATAGGCAGCGTTGCTAAGGAGTAGCTGAGGGAGAGGAAGATAGAGGATGCTAGTTAGCAAGATAGGATCAAGAAGGAATTTTCTGGGGATGGGGATAACACAAGTGTGTTTGTAGAGAGCAGCAAAGGGAAATTAGGGCACAGAATGTCAGAGCTAACAAAGACCTTAGAGACCATCTTGTCTACCCCATTCCCACTTATAGAGGAAGAAACTGAGCGCCAGAGAAAAGTGACTTGTCCAAAGTTATATATAGTATATTGAAGGGGGAAAAATGGCTAGAATTGGGTTCTGCTCCCTCCTTTGATTGACTCAGCTTCATCCCATATCGCTTAGCATCTGATGAATTGCTTCCTTTTCTATAATCAGTAAAGGGAAAAATCCAATGTTTTCTCATGAACATAGACAGTGGATCCCTTTTCATAATCAAAGAAATAAGGATTCCTTCACCACAAGTCTGATCTGGATGGAGTCGATCAGAGAGTCATTCAGAGAACTGAATATTGACTTACCCACTGTCACAATTAGGTGAGTTTGGGGGATGGGGAACCTATTCCTCTCTTCTGACTTCTAGTCCAAAAGGAATCTTCCCACTGTGCTATACTGCTATCCTTTATATGACCATGGAAGAGAGGGGTATAAGATAGAGAAAAGAGTACTGAACTGGGAGTAAGGAGGCCTAAGTTCTTGTTTTGGTTGAGCTAAAAACTTGTTTCATCAATCAATTAATCACAAACATTTATTATTTGACTATTATGTTCCAGATAGGCCAGGTAGGTGATGTGGTAGATCATTGGGCTTGGAATCAGGGAGACTCATCTTCCTGAATTCAGATGACCTCAGACAGTTCCTAGCTGGGTAGTCAATCACTTCACTCTGTTTGCCTCAGTTTCCTCATCAGTAAAATGAGCTGGAAAAGGAAATGTCAAACCCCTCTGGGAGTTTTGCCAAGAAAACCCCAAATAAGGTCATGAAGGATTGGACATATCTGAACAACAACAACATATCTGAACAACAATATATCCCAAGTAATGGACTAAGAGATGGGGATGTAGTGGCATAAAGGAAATAGAGTCTGCCTTCGGGGAGTTTATATTCTGTTCGATGAGAGCACAAATGTACATAAAAGTGAGTATATAAGAGAGGGGAGGGGATTCATAGAGCATTTATTTGCTCTGGCTCTGTGGGGATAGACATGGTCATTGGTCTCTTGCTAAGAAAATACAGATCACATAATCTATATAGGGGGAGTTTCCTCCTAATCTTGTAGTCAATCATCTTTAATGAATCCTATTCAGAGGGACCTCTGAATTACCAGATTCTGCATGTCCTTTAACAAGGGTCCAGTGTGTGTGATGAAAACAGAGAAACATGGAAAGATCTATATTAACTGATGCAAAGAAAATCACTTACACAATTACAGTAATTTAGATGGAAAGAATAGCCACATACCAAAAAATCAAAAGCAAATTGAAATTATCAAGATCCATCAGGATTCAAATAAAGAAATATATGAGAAGATACTCTTGGCCCATACCTTTGTGGAGTTGTGAGGTCCACACTTGTTTCACGCTGTATGTTTTCAGACCTTTTCAATGTATTAAATATTTTGCTGATTTTTTTTCTTTTTTTGTCTTTAAAATGTTATGTAGGATGACTTTCTGGAGAGGGGAAGTTACTGGAGGAAACTCTAATGATATGAAAAAGATGTCAATAAAAACTTACTATTTAAAAAAAACACAAGTAACCAAAGTTCATGATCAGCTACATAGGAAGTATTCTAGTCTAGCAGATGTGTGTAGAAGTGATGGACTGATGTCCATTAATGCTCCTGTTAAATATGTATGTTCAAAATATAAAGAAAAAGAAACACAAGGTTATTTCAGTGAGAGGAAAGCATTGGTATCCAGGAGGATCAGGAAAGGCTTCATGTAAAATATGGTAGTAGAGAGACTTGAAGCTAAGATGATGCATAAAAATTTATGGAGTCCAGTTTTTCCACATAAGTTTGGAAAAGACCTTTTTAGGCAGAAGTGTCCTGGAGCCAGCTCTTACTTACCAGAACTCTAACCAGATATTCTTCAGAAGCACTTGAAGCCTTCAATACCCCAATCAGGAAGCCTTAAAGGGTTGGAAGCTCAGAGGAGTCTGGTGAGAAAACTCCATAGCACTCTTCCTGAAGAGATTCTAAGACAAGAGTTCTTAATTTCTTTTCTTTGTTCATGGACCCCTTTGAAGCCTAATAAAGCCAATGAACCCCTTCCCAGAAAAACATTTTAAATGTATAAGATAAAATATGTGTCATTACAAATTAAATTAAAATAAGTATTGATGAAGTATTTACATTCTTATAGAGGAAGAAACAAATGTTCAAAAGCCTAATGTCTTTATGGGTTATGTAAGGAAATTTGGTAAGATAAAACTAGAACTAGAAGTATTTCTGTTTTATATTGATGGTCTTATTAGAAGAAATAAAAAGGAAAAAGAAGTGGAAGAAACTTACTATTTTTTAATAATGAGGAAACACAAGAAGAAAAGGATACAGAGATGGAGGAAGAGATCAAACAAGATTTCCCATGAACTTCACTCATCTAAACAAAAAAAGGATTGGCCACGCATACAGAAACATATTCATAGAGTTTGGTATAGAAATACATCAAAAACAACAGGCATAGACAGGAAGGGGGGAGAAGGGAGTTTAAGAGGAAAGATAGAGTTGGGGAGGAAATAATCACAAGCAAAACAGATATACTTCATCTTTTTTTATTTTTTTTTATTTTTTTACCCAAGTGAGACAGATATTTCCTGAAGTTTTTCTAAGTTATCTTCAGGTGGAAAATAATTTCACTCCATCTTTTTATAGGTTTTGTTGCTCCAGAATCCATTTAGAGGCCAACTTTAACATTGTTTCTAAGGAAAATTGGGGGGAACTCAGGAAACTTCCTGGCTTTTCTTTGTCATCTTGGCTCTGCCTTGATTGACTACATGGGATTTATACCAGGAGTGCAAAACTGGTTCAATATTAGGAAAACTGTCAGTATAATTGACCACAACAATAACAAAATCAAAAGAAATTGTGTAATTTTCTCAAAAGAAGCAGAGAAGGCTTTTGACAAAATAGAGGAAGATTAAAAAAAAACATGTTATTCAATAAAGTTAAACTGCTTATATTCATATGCAAGAAGATGATACTTGTAACTTTTGTGAATTTTATCTCTATTAGGGCAATTAGCAGGAGTTGACTGAGGTGATGACTTTGAGGCTGAAAAAAAAAGAATGATACTGAGAGAAGAGGAAAAGGGGCAGGCACAATAAAGTAAATTATATCACATGAAGAAGAGCAAAAAATATTACAGTAAAGAGAGAAAAGAGGAAATGAGCATTATTTGAATCTTATTCCCATCAGATTTGATTCAAAAAGAGAATAACATATATATTCATTTGGGATAGAAATTTATCTTACCCTATAAGAAAATAAGAAGAGGAAAAGGAAAAAAGTTGGGGGACTTATAGAAGGGAGAGCAGAAGTACAAGGGGAAAGGAAAAAGAAAATGGAGGTGCTAATAAAAAGGGAAGGCAGATTGAGAGAGGTGGTGGTCAGAAGCAAAATGCCAATACAAATCCAAGAACTATATGAACACAGTCACAAAATGCTTTTCACTCAAATAAAGACAGATCTAAATAAGTGAAAAATATTAATTGCTCATGGGCAGGCTGAGCTAATATAATAAAAATTACAATTCTACCTACATTAATTTACTTATTCAGTGCCATACCTGTCAAACTACAAAAATTTATTTTATAGAGCTAGAAAAAATAACAAAATATGAAAGAACAAAGTTCAAGAATATCAAGGGTGTAAGTGGGGGAAAATGAAAATGAAGATAGCTTAGCCACACCAGATTATAAAACAGCAATCATCAAAACTAGTTAGTACTGACTAAGAAGTAAGAGTGGTGGAGCATTGGAACAGACTGGGCACATAAAACATAGTAGTAAATGCTTATAATAATCTATTGTTTGATAAACCTAAAGACTCCATCTTCTGGGATAAGAAATCCCCCATCTGCTGGGAAAACTGAAATATAGTATGGCAGAAGCTAGGCATAAACTGAGATCTCACCATATACCAAGATAGGTCAACTATTTAGACATAAAGGGTGATACCATAAGTAATTTAGGAGAACGAGGAATAGTTGGAATAGTTTACCTATCAAATCTATGAAGAAGGGAAGAATTTATGACCAAACAAGAGAGAGAAAATATTATTAAATGCAAAATAGATACTTTTATTACATTCAATTAAAAAGTTTTTGCACAAACAAAACTAATACAATTAAGATTAGAAGGAAAGCAGAAAATTGGGAGACAATATTTACAGTAAGTATCTCTGATAAAAAGCTTCGTTTTTCAAATATAGAGAGAACTGAGTCAAATTTATAAGAAATACAAGTCATTCCCCAATTGGTAAATGGTTGAAGTATATGGACAAGTAGTTTTCAGATGAAGAAATTACAATTCTCTATAGTTTTATGAAAAAAAATTCTTTAAATCATTATTGAGTCAAGAAATGCACATGAAAACAGTTCTGAGGTGCTACCTCATGTTTACCAGATTGGCTAACATGACAGAAGAGAAAAATGATAAATGTTGAAGAAAATGGGGAAAATTTGGAATATTAATGCATTGTTGGTGTAGTTGTGAGTTGATCTAATCATTCTGGAGAGCAATTTAGAACTAAGCCCAAAATTGGAGTCAAACTGTGCATATCCTTTCATACAGCAATACCACCACTAAGTCTGTATCTCAAAGATATCCAAATGTAATCCAAAAATGATCCAAATTATTTATAGCAGCTCTTTTTATGGTGGTAAAGAATTGGAAATTGAGGTAATACCCATCAACTGGGGAATGGCTGAACATGTTGTGGTATATGGATGTATTGGAATACTAGTGTGCTATAAGAAATGATGAGCAGATATTTCAGAAAAACTTGGAAAGACTTAATATGAACTGATGCTGAGTGAAGTGAGCAGAACATCATACATAGTAATGGCAACATCGTTTGATGATCAACCATGATAGACAGTTCTTCTCAGCAATACAATAATCAAAGATAGTTCCAAGAGACTTGTGATGGAAATGCTATCCATATTCAAAGAAAGAACTATGCAATCTGAATGCAGTTAAAAGCATATTATTTTCATTTGTATATGTGTCTTTTTTGTTTTTCTTTCTCGTGGTTTTTCCTTTTGTTCTGATTCTTCTTTTACAACGTGACTAATGTGGAAATATGTTTAACGTGATAGTATATGTATAACTTATAACAGATTGCTTACTGTCTTAGGGAGAGAAGAAAAAAAGAAAGGAGGGAAAGAAATTTGGATTTCAAAATCTTATAAAAATTAATGTTGAAAATGATGTAATTGGAAAAACAAATAAAAATATTTTAAGTAGAAAAAAATAAAAGACTAGAAAGGCAAAAAAACAACACACCTGGTCATAGTGTATGATCCCCGTGATAGAATGCTGCAATCTATTAAAGCTGTTTAGAGCTGCCACTTCCAGCTATAAAATTTTTTGATTCTTGTCTCCTCAAATTTTCCAAAATAATGCATACAGACTACAGTTGATTGGTATAGTCCTTTTTCTGTACTTCTTTCTTCTGCCAGCCTAAATTTCTTGCCACATTTATCCATTTGATGAAGTTTACTAAAATCTTAAAGCCCCAAAGACTTGGACAGAGCTCTGGTTTCTATGTTACCAATTTTTTTTTTCAGCCGAGATTTCCCCAGCATACACAGGTATGGGCTGGAGAGACAGCTGGCCTCTTGTTAACGAGGTATCCACAGATCTTGTTGCGGATATGTCAGCTAACATGATTAAATAAGGACATAAATGTCAGTCACACCAGGACCCAAGCCCCAGCTGGTTTCCAGGGCAGTAGACCTGAGAAATATATCTTCATTTCTTCCAAAGATCAAGTGCCCCCTAGAATCTAAAGCCCTATCCAAACCATGGCAGGAGGTTAGAGGAGGCGGATGGAAAGGAACCCAGGGACCTAGTCCTAATCCAGACTCTGTCAAGTTCAGTGATTGGGTAATGCTTTCTTCCCTTTTTGAACCCCAATTAATTCATCTGGAAAATGGTCAGTGGAGGGCATGAGTTCAAATCTTGCCTCAGACATTTCATACCTGTGTAACCTGTGAGGAAATCACTTAACCTCCTTCAGCCTCAGTTTACTCACCTGTCAAATGGAAATGAAAACAATACCTACCCCCAAGGTTTGTTGTGGGATAATTGTAGAGTACTTTAAGTACTGTACAAATACAAGTTATTGCTATAATAAATGACAATAGTGACTAAAATCCCAAGTTGTGAAGATCAAATGAGGTGAAATATAAGAAAGTATTTTCAATAGTTAATATAAATACACATGTGTATACACAGATTTGTGCATGTGAGTGTATATGTATAAAGCACTTGCACATATGTTCATATGTACATGTATATAAATATGTACAAATGCATACACATATTTGTATATAAATATGTATATTATATCTATGTAAAACAACCTGTGTATATGTATATACATATATATACACATACATATACACTGTATGTGTGTTTATATACATATGTTTGTATATATGTAAAAGTGGTTATAAATGCATTTTATACATAAAATATTTTTCAAAATATGCAGTGTTTTACATATATTGTATATGTGTATATATCTAGAAATCAATATTGATTTAGATATAGATATATATACACACAGGGCTGTTAGGTGGCTCTATAGTGCCTAGAGGGCCAGGCCTGAAGTCGAAAGACCCAAATTCCTGAGTTCAAGCCTAGCCTCAGACACCTCCTAGCTGAACAAGTCACTTAACCTTTTGCCTCAGTTCCACATCTCTAAGATGAGGTAGAGAAGGAAATGGCAACTCGCTCCAGTATCTTTAACAAAAAATCTCCAGTCAGAGAGAGTCATAAAACAACTGAACAAGATAGATAGATAGATAGATAGATAGATAGATAGATAGATAGATAGATAGATA
>JAJPUD010001595.1:157242-177228 GCA_023553655.1 Myrmecobius fasciatus
GAAAGAGGAGAGAGAGAGAGGAGGAGGAGGAGGAAGATGGGGAGAGAAAGAGAGAGACATAGAGAGAGACAGAAACATAGAGTGAAACAGAGACAGAAAGGAAAAGGGAGAGAGATAGGGGGAGAGAAATGGAAAGGGTGGCCAGAGACGACAGAAACACAGAGAGGCACAAAGAGAGCAAGTAGAGGGAGATGGGAAGGGGAGACAGAGACAGAGAAAAGGAGGAGGAAGAGGAAGAGGATGATGATGAGGAGGAGGAGGAGACAGAGAAAGAGGAAGAGAAGGAGAAGGAGAAGAAGAAGGAAAAGAAGGAGGAGGAGGAGGAGAAGAAAATTAGAATGGGCAGGGGGAGGAACAGATGGAGCCATAAGGAGTAGGAGAGGAAGAAGGAGAAGGTGAATTCTCTCTGACCCCTGTGCATTTGTCCTGGCTTGAATTGGCCAGGGAGCTCTGGCTGCCTGGCTTCTCCACTGACCCCTAACCTGCTGGGTATTGCTGACCACACTGTAACCACACTGGGCTCGAATCTTCTCTCTAGCAAAATGAAGGAACTGGCCTAAGGTCATAAAAAAGGCGTCTCTAATCCAGTTCCTCCATTTTAAAATAAGAAAACTGAGGTCAGAGAAATAAAATGACTTGCTTAAATCCTCTGCAAACCCAGGTCTTCTGCCCCCCTAATCCAGGGCCCTTTCTGCCTGGAGCTACTTTGTTTCTCTTGATCCCCAAGGTCCCTTCTTCCACAGACATTCTGTGTTCTAAAGTTCTTTGTCATTCGGCTGTATTTTATTCTTCCAGCTCTAAGGCTTTCCTCTGGGTTCCCTTCCTGTTCTAATATTCTAACACTGCCTTCCTGCTGTAGCACTCTCCATTCTAAGAGAGCCCTTAGAGCTCTAACATTTCTTCACTCGGATCGCTTCCAGCTCTAAGACACTGTGATTCTGGGCCCCTGCACTCCCACGGGCGGGCACATCTCTGTAGGCCCTGAAAGGGTTAACTCCCCCTCCTGTCCCTGGGCCACCCCTGCTGTTTGGCCTCCTTATGAGGAACAGACTCTGGTCCTCAGTAGCAGAGCTGCTCTTTCTTGCTTGGAGGATCTCTGGGAATGAAAGGCCCGTGTTCCAGATATTAAATTACTCATAAAATATTTGGCCTGTCCCCCAGGCGTCAGCAGCCAGCCTCCCGGGGGCTCCTCAGCGCCAGGCGGGCCCACTGGCCACTTCCAGCCACCGGGTCACAGTCTGCAATTGTGGGTAATGGCAAACCAGATTTCATATGGAGCAAGCTTCTGACTGAGCAGAGGGAGTAGCTTCTGTGGGGAAAGCAGGCATCTGGAAGCCAGGAACAAGAGGAATGGGGCCCCGCTGAGCTCCAGAGGTTAGAGAGACAGCTAACCGATACCCACAGAAGCAGTCTGCTCCTCCCCACCCCCACTCCCATCCCCCATCTTGCCATACATACACACACACACACACAGAGATACACATTCATTCATACACATACCTGCACACCATGCACATTCTCACTAACACCCACATTGTGTGTAGACACGTGCACATTTAGACACGTGTCCATGCTCTTGTGCTTACATATATATACTCTCAGGCTCACACATGCACACATGTGTGCTTGTAAACACATACACACACTCACACACACATTCCCCTTTTTATGGTCCCTGCTGTAGTCACCCAGTTTTGCTCTTGACCCAGAGGGCCCCAAGGCTGGGAGAAAGGGAAGCTTGAAAGACCCACTAAGGCTTAAGAGCACTGCATTTGAAGTCCAAGGACACAGGTCCAAATTCTGGTTCCATTGCTTGTTGCCTTAAAGAAATAACTTCTCGGGGGCAGCTAGGTGGCTCGGTGGATAGAGCACCATCCCTGAAGTCAGGAGGACCTGAGTTCTAATCTGGTCTCAAACACTTAACACTTCCTGGCTGTGTGACCTTGGGCAAGTCACTTAACCTCAATTGCCTCAGGGAAAAAAATTGGTCATCAGTTTCAGACCTAGCAAGTTGAAGTAGATGGTCCCCAAGAACTCTCTTCATTTAAATCCAGTGAGACTGATTCCCACCCAGCTCCTCCCTGTGTGCCTTCCCTCCTCTCACAAAGAGGCCATGCAGAAGGGGACAAGATGAATATCCTATCAAGGGGACTCAGAGTCCAGAGTCCAGAGCTCTCACCAGCCCCTTGGGTAAAGCCATCTGTGACCTACAATCCCCCACAAGTGAGAAGGAGGGAGCACCCTCTCTGCTCTGCCTCTCATCCTCCTCAATCTAGTTACCATGGGGACAGCAGGAGGGTGATGGAGTGGCCAGACTGTGCTTTACTCCAGACAGAGCTATCCAGCATTCCAGCTGGCCATCTTCTCAGTTCCTTTGGTTCCTGCTTCCTGGGCCCTTTTTTCATGGAGCAAACAAAGTTCTCCAGAGATCATTCTGGACAGTCCCCTGTCCTTAGGTGAAGGATATGTCAAGCCTCCTCTGGAAGATTCTCTAGGACCACAATTCCAAGGAGGATATTAATACAACAGGATGGAGAGGCAACTCAAGATGATCAACAGGGTGCTGGACCTAGAGTCAGACAGAGCTAGAATCAGCTCCTACCCCGACACTTAAATGTGTGAACACATATAATAATAATAATAATAATAATAACAGCAACAACGTTTACACAGCAAGAAAGGTTTGTAAATGTATCTGCACATGCTATTTCATTTGATCTTCACAATCCTTGTCCAGTCATTTCAGTTATGTCTGACTCTCTATGACCTTATTTTGGGTTTTCTTGGCAAAGACATTGAATTGGCTTGCCATTTCCCCCTCCAGCTCATTTTACAGAGAAAGAACCTGAGGCAAATAGGGTGAAGTGACTTGCTCAAGGTTACATAGTTAGTAAGTATCTAAGGCTAGATTTGAACTCCAGACTCCATGCCCAATAAATACTCTATGATCTGCACTATCTACCTGCTCTATAACCCTTGAGGTAGGTGGTATTATTATTCCCATTTCACAGATGAGGAAACTGAGCTAGCTTAACTGATTTATCCAGAGTCACTGCTGGGAAGTATCTGAAGCAGCATTTGAATTCAGGTCTTCCCAATTCTAATTATTCTAATTCTAATTCATTACTCCACCCACCTTACTCCTAAACACTGAGTCCCAGTTTCCTCAACTATAGAAAGAGAACAGTAGTAGCTACCTCAACAGGGTTACTGTGGGGCCTGGATGAAACAATGGATATTGCTTTGCAACCCTTAATGTCTGTGTCAGATATTGTTATTACATTAGCATCACAGAGCCTTCAAATTGGAGATTATACCACAAGAATCATTCATTACATTATAGATGAAGGTCTGGGCTTAGAGTCCAGAGCATCTGGGTTCAAATTGCAGTACCACCTCAAGTGACCATTTGTCCCAAGCAATAACCCAGGATTTGTCTGCCTACTTACAGAGGTAACAGAGGTTCTTGACCAATTTTAAGAATTTTATTCTTGAGAACTCCTTATCCTTCCTGCACCAACTTCCTCTGTAGAATTTCAAATCAGGGACTTTTATCTATCCTTCCTCTCAACCCTTTGAAATCTATTCTCCTGAAATTTAGGAGGCATTTCAGACTGTGACCAAGTCTCCTCCTCCTCATCATGAATTTTAAAATGGAGTGGTCACTACCTCCATGAGTTTTTCATCATTTCCTTCTCAGCAGCCAGTTCCCTTGTTGAAGAACTTTATCCGTACTGATTCTCTTTCTTGACTTCTCTTGGAAAAGATGAAATAATAATCAAGAGAATTCATGGAATAGTTAGTTGATTTGCTTTAAGCAGGGAGTATTCCAACAAATGTCTGTGTTATTGAAGAGCCTCTGATTATTAGATCATGTCACCATGGTAGAATTCTGATTTATTTCCAGAACTAATCATCTATTTCATCTTTCTGTCAAGATGGTCTATAGTATAGTCTATGATAAGATCACTTATTTTTCTGTCGAACTACCCCTGAAAAAAAAATCCTACATATCAGGTTCATGAGTATGCTCACGGTCATCAATCTATCAAACATCAATCAATTTATCTATTATCAAGCAATAAGTATTAACTGTCTATCATATTCCCCAAATTTATACCAGCTGAACCCCTTGCTTGCAATATACTCCCTCCTCTTCCCAACATCCCAGTTTCTCTGACTTCTTCAAGACTCAGCTCAAATCTTACTTTCTTCAAGAGGCTTTTCCTGATTTCCCAAACTGTTAGTGACTTTCTTCTTAGACTACCTTCCTTATATCTTGTTTACACATAATTATTTGCATGTTACCTCCCCATTAGACATTGTATAGAGGAACAGCTATGTTGTAACAATAATCAGTTGTGAATGACTTAGCTATATTCTCAGCAATTATAATGATTCAAGATAATCCCAAAGGATTCATAATGAAAAATGCTATGTGTATTTTTTTATTAATACTTTTTATTTGCAAAACATATGTATGGGTAATTCCTAAACAATAACCCTTACATAGCTTTCTGTTACAAATTGTTCCCCCCTACTCCCCACCCCTCCCCTAGATGGCAGGATATCCACTACATGATAATTATGTTAGAATACTTAAGAAATCGAATATATGTATAGTTTTTGCATCATTTTTTTGTGCAGGAGAAATCGTATCTACAAGAAAGAATAATCCGATAAAGGAAATACAATGCAAGCAAACCTCAATAGAGAACATGAAAATGTTATGTTGTGGTCCACATTTCACATCCCTCTCTCTGGGTGTATATGGCTCTCTTCACCGAACAATTGGAACTGGTTTGAAGCATTTCATTGTTGAAGAGAGTGATGTCCATTAGAACTGATCCTCATATAGTATTGTTGTTGCCGTATATAATGATCTCCTGGTTCTGCTCATTTCACTCAGCATCAGTTCATGCAAGTCTCTCATGCTATGTGTATTAAGATCATGCTTTTGTTCTCCCAGAGTTTAGCCCAGTGCCTGGAATTTAGTAATCTCTCTCTCTTTTTTTTGTTTCCTGAAGAATTGGGCTTAAGTGATTTGCCCAGGGTCACACAGCTAGAAGGTGTTAAGTGTCTGAGATCAAATTTGAACTCAGGTCCTCCTGACTTCAGAGCTGGTGCTCTATCCACTGTACCACCTAGCTATCTCTTAATAAATGCTTATGAATTCTCAAATACATAGAGAACTGAGTTAGATTTATAAAAGCAAAAGCTATTCCCCAAATGATAAATTGTTAAAAGATATGAACAGACAGTTTTTAGAAGAAGAAATTAAAGCTATAGTCACTTGGGGAAAAATGCTGTAAATCACTATTAATCAGAAAAATACAATCTAAAACAACTCTGAGGTACCACCTCATACCCATCATATTGGCTTATATGACCAAAAAAGGAAAATTATAAATGTTGGAGGAGGTATGGGAAAACTGGGACACCGATGTACTGTTTTTTGTTGGTTTTTTTTTTAAGTTTTCAACATTTATTTTTATAAGATTTTGATTTCCATTTTTTCTTCTTCCCTCCCCAAGACAGTGAGCAATCTGATATAGGTTATACATGTACAATTATATAAAACATATTTCCACATTAATTGTGATGTAAAAGAAGAATCAGATCAAAAGGGAAAAACCATGAGAAAATTTTAAAAATCGATCTACACTCAGATTTCATAGGTCTTTTTCTAGTTGTGGATAGCATTTTCCATCATGAATTTTTTGAGAGTAGCTTAAATCATTATTTTGCTGGGAAAAACTAAGTCTATCATAGTTGACCATTGCACAATGTTCTTGTTACTATGTACAATGTTTTCCTGGTTCTGTTCATTTCACTCAGCATCAGTTCATATTGTCTTACCAGATTTTTCTGAAACTCACTTGCTCATCATTTCTTAGGAATAATATTGACACTAATTTACTGTTGGTGGAGTTGTGAAATGATCCAACCATTCTGGAGAGCACTTTGAAATTATGCTCAAAGGGCTATAAAGCTGTGCATATCCTTCGATTCACCGATATTTCTGCTAGGTATGTACCCCAAAGAGATTTTTTTTAAATAGACAAGAACCTATTTGTACAAAAATGTTTGTAGCAACTCTGAGTTTGTTTATATAACATATGTTTATATTGTTTATATGTTTATATTATTTTATATCTTATATATATAATATGTACATATTTCATATATAATTATATATAGCAACATCAGTTGAGGAATGGTTGAATAAATTGTGGTATGTGATAGTAATGGAATATTATTGTGCTATAAAAATTAACAAACAGGATGATTTCAAAAGAAAAAACTGGAAAGACTTGCAAAATTGATACAAAATAAAGTAAGCAGAACTAAGAGAACATTGTAAAGAAGAACAGCTATATTGTAACGATGATCAACAGTAAATGACTTAGCTATTCTCAGCAATATAATGATCCAAGATAATCCCAAAGGATTCATAATGAAAAATGCTATGTATCTCCAGAGAAAGAATTGATTTGTCTGAATACAGATCAAAGCATACTATTTTTCACTTTGTTTGAATTTTTTTACACAAAATAACTAATATGGAAATGTTTAAAACAATTGCATATGTATAACCTATATTAGATTGCTTACCATCTCAGAGAGAGGGAGGTAGAGAGGGAATTTGGAACTTGTAACTTAAAAAAAGAAATGAACATTAAAAATTATTTTTACATTGGGAAGAAATAAAATATTTAAAAATAAAAGATTTTTTAAAAATAAATAAAAGAATTTTTTTTAATAAGAAAGAATAAAGGGGCAGCTAGATGACACAGTGGATAGAGCACCAGGCCTGAAGTCTGGAGGACTTGAATTCAAATCTGTTTAATACTTCCTAGTTGTGTGACCCTGGGCAAGTCACTTAACCCCACTTGCCTCAGGAAAGGAAGAAGAAAGAAAGGAAGAACTAGGAGCAAGGAGGAGGAAAGAGTTCATGTCAATTGAATATATCATCTTAATAAACAATCCTACACTGCACTTTCTCCTTGAAAGTTTGCCTAACCCTAATCCTGTTCTGGTCCATCCCACCAAACAGCCTGTGTCTGTTCTCTTAGCTAGATAAAGCTCAAATGTTCATAAAATCATTGAATCATAAAACAGCTTTGGATAATATCTAGTCCAACAATCTGATTTTACAGATAAGGAAACTGGGGTCCAAGAGGGATAATAATTTTCCTAAAGTAATGCATCAAGATTTAAACATGGGTTTTCTCACTCCAACTCTTTCCCCTACATCTTGCTGCCTCCTTGTGGTCTCCCCTTTGCTTTCTGCATTAGTCTGTGGTTTTAGATGAAAGATACTTCTGAGCACACTTAACTCTGAGACAACTGGTGATACAATAGTTAGAGCACTAAATCTAGAGTCAGAAAACTAGAATACACTTACTAGTTATGTGACTCTGGACAAGCCATTTCTCTTCTATTTGACTCGAGTTTCTTCAACCGTTAAATGGGAATAATACATCACCTACCTCTGAAGGTTGTTGTGAGGATTAAATGAAATAATATTTGTAAAGTGCTTAGCACAGTGCCTGGTACTACATAAATGATCATTCTCTGCCCCCTTTCTGGTTATACAAATTACAAACACAACTATTTCAGAGGAGCATGGATGACTCCTAAAGTCTCCCTTCTCTGGAAGACCTCAATTTTAGACAGCTACCACTCTGGACACTGAATTCACTTAATCTCTGTCTGCCTCAATTATAAGATGGGAATAATAATAGTACTTACTTCTCAGGGGTATTGTGAGGATCAAATGAAATAACATTTAGAACCAAACAAAATACACGGTACATATTAGATGCATCAATACTTTTATTTCCTTCTTTCTTTCTTTCCCTTCCTCCTTCTTTTCTTTCTTTTTTTTTGTTTCCTTTATTTTTCTGGTTATATGTGTTCATTGATTTTTTAAATACACATTCCTTTATGAATTATGTTGGGAAAGAAAAATCAGAACAAAAGGGAAAATCACAGGAAAAGAAAAAAGTGAATATAGCATATGTTGATTTACATTCATTCTCCATAGTTCTCTCTCGGGATGCAGATGATGTTTTCTGACCAAAGTTTATTGGGATTGCCTTGCATCACTGAACCGCTGAGAAGAACTAAGTCTTTCATAATTGATCATCACACAATCTTGTTGTTACCGTGTACACTGTATTCCTGGTTCTACTTGTTTTATACTCAGCATCAATTTGTGTAACTCTTTCCAGGCCTTCTAAAATCAGCTTGTTCATCATTTTTTTTGGAACAATAATATTCCATTCATATTCATATGCCTTAACTTATTCAGCCATTCCCCAATTGACAGACATCTACTCACTTTCCAATTCTTTGTCACCACAAAAAGAGCCACTGCAAACATTTTTGCACATGTGCGTCCTTTTCCCTCTTTATTGATTTCCTTGGGATACAGACCTAGCAGTAGCACTGCTGGATCAAAGGGTATACATAGTTTTAATCTTCCTTTCTTCTTTCTTTCCTTCTTTCCTCCCTTTCTTTCTTCTTCCCTTCCTCTTTCCCTTCTTTCCTTTCCTTTCATTTTTCTTCCTTTCTTCCTTCCTTTCTTTTTCTTTCTCTCTTTCTCTCTTTACTTCCTTCTTCCTTCTTCATTCCTTTCCTTCCTTCCTTCCTTCCTTCCTTCCTTCCTTCCTTCCTTCCTTTGTTCCTTCCTTCCTTTCTTCTTTCCTTTCTTCCTTTCTTCCTTCCTTCCTTCCTTCCTTCCTTCCTTCCTTCCTTCCTTCCTTCCTTCCTTCTTTTCTTCCTTCCTTCCTCCCCCAAACTACATATCTTCCTTACAGTATGTTAGGCTTGTCTTCACAGATCATGGGATCATAAATTTGAAGCCATAGGGACCTTGAAGATGACAAAATCCAACTCTCTCACAACTAGGGCTGAGACAGGTCATGTGACTGGCCCAAAGTCAGCAAGTATCTGCAGCAGAATATGAGCACGTGTCCTTGGTTTCCAGCCCAATACTCCATAACCACTGTACTACTGGCTGCTTCTAAAGCCTCATGCTCACACTCAGAATACCATGCCTCTGCAGAGTGCCTGTTTCTTCCCACAGGCTCTCTTTGTCTTTTTGTTTGTTCCAAACTGGCTTCTTAAAGAAGGAGCCTGCTTTTTGCCTTTCAATGACTTCCTCCACACTCTGGGCATGGGGATAACAGAGCAGGTCCCAGAGACACTTGCAAAGGAAGATTCCCAGCATGTGCTGCACCCAGCAGGAGTGCATAATGTCTCCTAACTCTTGGCTGCTCTTTATCCTCCTCACAGATGCTCAACCACTCAACGGGCCTGTCAACTTTTCATGTTAAAAAGAAGTATTAAAACATGTGAAGCAGGGGCAGCTAGGTGGTGCAGTGGATAGAGCGCCAGCCCTGAAGTCAGGAGGACCTGAGTTCAAATTTGGTCTCAGAAACTTAATATTCCCTAGCTGTGTGACCCTGGGCAAGTCACTTAACCCCAATTGCCTCAGCAAAAACAACAACAACAAAACAAACAAAAAAAAAAAAAACACATGTGAAGCAGCTATAATTACAAAGAAAAGAGCCCAGAGGACCCGAGTTCTAATTCCACCTCTGACATGACTTTTAGCAGCTTATTCATCCCCTTTGGACTTCTGTATCCTCACCCTGCTCTCAAGACATTCACAATCTAATAGGGGAAACAAATCAATCGATAAACAAACATGTAAGTTTCTACTATGTGCTAGGCACTGGGGACACAAAAATAGGCAAAAGATAATCCCTTCCCTCAAGGAGTTTATAATCTAATGGAAGAGACAACATTCAAACAAACACACACAGAGAGATATAAATATATACAAAAGAGATACTAAGCAAGCTGCAGAACAGAACATAGCGAATAAATTGGGGGGGGGCAACTAGGTGGCACAGTGGATAAAGCACCAGCCCTGAATTCAGGAGGACCTGAGTTGAAATTTGACCTCAGACACTTAACACATCCTAGCTGTGTGACCCTGGGCAAATCACTTAACCCCAATTGCCTCAGCAAAATAATAATAATAATAATATAAAGAATAAATGGGAAATAAACAGTAGAAGGAAGACACTGGATTTAAGAGAGATTGGGCAAAGCATCTTGTAGAAGGGGAGATTTTATTGGGACTTCAAGGGAGTCAGGGAGGCAGAGATGAAGATGAGGAGGGAGAGCATTCCAGCCATGGAGGACAGACAGAAAAAATCCCCAAAGCTGAAAGATGGAGGGTCATATCTGTGGGACAGTCAAGAGGTCTATGTCATTGCATGGAAGAATCACTGGATAGAAAGAAGTAAGGTATGAAAAGACTGGAAATATAAATCATGAGGTACATACGAAGTACATACAGGATAAATTGGAAATAATTAACAAGGGAATGAAACAGCTCTATTTTCAAGGAGTTTATATTCTAAGGTGGAGGGCAATGAGTACTTATGAAATATATGGCATAAATATAAATTGAATAATTACAGATATCTACAGAGTGATTAAATGCAAGGTACTAGTAATTTGTAGAGATCAGGAAAGATTCCATGGAGAAGACAATATTCCTGGTTTTAAATCAATGTTCCTATGATTTAATCTGTGAGTAACTCCTAGTACAGAGCAGTTAAGTAGTATAGTGGATAGAGTCCCGGGCCTGGAGTTAGGAAGACTCATCAATATGAATTCAAATCTGTACTAGTTGTGTGATCCTGAACAAGCTATTTACCTGTTTGCCTCAGTTTCCTCATCTGAAAAATGATTTGGAAAAGGAAATGGCCAACCATTCCAGTATCTTTGCCAAGAAAATCCCAAATGGGATCACAAAGAATCAGACACAACTGAAACAAAGATTTTACAACATCACACTCCTGGGGTGGGAGTTCCTCCTACTAACAAAGACCATATCTCATCTCCAATTTAGGAAAAAAACCCTGGGGAGCTGTTTGGAGAACATGGAGATTAAGTGTCAAACTTAGGAGGGCTATGAGAGCTGTGTTCAGTATCTGAAAAACTATCCTGAGGAGGAGAGATTAGGCTTGCTCAGTTTGACCCCAGAGAGTGGAACCAGGGACAGTGATAAGAAGTTGTAAAGAGTACATTTGTAAGGAAAAGCCTCTTCACCCTGAGAGCTGTCCCAGTGTGGAACAGACCAGGCATCCTTGATGGACTCCCCTCCCTTGGAGGTCTTCAAGCAAAGTCTGGATGAACACTTATCACATACCTGGAAGTAGGAATTTCTTCTCTAAATAGTCAAAAGGAGATAGCAGCAAGATTCCTTCTAACCTCCAAATTCTTTGATTCTAGAAGTGTCAGAGGCAAGATTCAATCCACATCTTTCTTTATAAGTTTATACTTTATAAACATTGTAAACTTTACATTTACACTTATAAAACCACATATGTAGATAAATTTGGAGATGGAAAAGATCTTGGAATTCATCTAGTCCAATTCTTTATTTTTACCAAAGAGGAAATTGAGTCTGACAGAAGTAAAACTGAAATGCCCAGAATCACACAATTAATGTCAAAGATAGAAGTAGAAGCCAGTTCTTCCTAGTCTAGTGCTCTAGCCACTCCTCCATGCTTCTTCTGTGCTTAAAATAGGAGAGGGAAATAAATCTATATTAAATATGGATTTAAATAATGTTTAAATAATCCAACTTAGCAGAGCTCTAAAAAGACATGATACTTTAGAGTATACCTTTTTAAATGGATAGCTCCATTTCCTTGGAGTAGCTAGGGGGCACCATAGTGCATAATGTGCTGGACCTGAAGTTAAGAAGATCTAATCAAGAAAGAGGCAGCTAAGGGGCGTCATAGGGCATAGAGTACTGGGTCTAGAGCCAGAAAGGCTCATCTTCATAAGTTCAATTATGGCCTTGCACACTTACTAGCTATGACCTTCTTTGACTTCTTTCTCTCTGTTTGCCTCAGTCCTTCATGAGATGAAGCAGAAAATGGCAAACTACTCCAGTATCTTTGCCTAGAAAATCCCAAATGGAATAACAAAGGGGGTGGGGGAAGAGAGATGACTGATGGTTGTTGTTTGTCATTCATTCTTAAAGACAAGCAAGTGATTTGGATTGAACTGAGGGAGGGCTGTGCAAGGTCACCTGCTTCACTTTCCCCTCCAGAGCCATCAGGGTCCAGTGGCCAGATCTAGATTAGGATGATTGGAGATGGCACTGTATGCAATGGGAGACCTTGGCCTTTGTAAGCTAAGATCTTCAACAGATCTCAATTTGACTGAGACTGCACCCATTTGGTGATTTATTTTGATTTTTGGGGGGGGGGCACTGGATGAAAGAGGAGATTCTTTGCCTTAATTTCTACCTAGCCTTAAATCACTGAATGGATATGACTGAAATGACCCAACAATTCACTTCCTGAGTGCACTTGGGGTCTACAAAGTTCTTTCTTCCATACGATTCTCTGAAGAACATAGTGCCTATAGTATTATACCCATTTTATAGATGAGGAAACTAAGACTCAGATTTAAATGGTTTATGAAGATCATGATAATATGATGTGCCTGAGATCAAGGCTCTCATCAAGAGATCATAAATCCAGTTGGGAGGCAGCTAGATATCATGGTGGACAGAATACTGATTCTGAAGTCAGGAGAATCTGATTTCAAATCTTAATACTTAACTCTTATTAGTGTAACCCTTGGCAAGTCATTGAACTTCAATTGCCTTGCCAAAAAGTTATTTTTAAATAAAAAAAAATTTTTAAAATAATATTTAAAAAAAAAGACCAAATGGGATTCTTTCCACCAGCCATCAACCCTGCCTCTCAGAGCTATTGCCCGTCATCTTGGCCTATGTCTGATGATTCTGGAGGGAAGAATGAGGCTGATGACTTTGTACAAGCTTTCCTCACTTAAATCCAATTCACTCACTAGTCAAGACATCACCCTCCTGATGTCAGTAGTCCTCTTCAAGAATGAAGGAGGAACAACAACATCCTGCCTCTCAACAAATTAGTCTCCTGAGATAAATCTGTATGTCTTTCCTCAGCACTCCAGTAACTCCCAGTTAATTTACCACTTTCACCCCAGGACTCAGCCTGGAAGAGAAATCAGGCCCTTCTTTCCTGGATTTTTGTAACCGAACTCCCAGGCCCGAGCTTTTCTCCAACAGCCAGCTGTGCTTCAAGACAAAGCCTTCCACAGTTTTTCTCCCAGCCTGAAGCCCCCTTCCCTTTCTATGCTACCAGGAGAAGAAAACAACAATGTCAGGAGAAGTACGATGGCACTGTTCACTAGACCTGAAGTCAAGAAGATCTGATATCAAATTCTGCCACAAATACTTCCTAACTATCTCCAATGTACTTATCACATTTTAACTTGTATTCTAGTTATCTGTGTGGATGTCTTCCCAACCCACCCACTCCCTTCTGTAGAATATAAGCTTCTTGAGAAGAAGGTTATGCCATTTTCTTGCACTCTCTCCACAGAATCAGCAGAGAATTCTGGGTTAAAAGTAAAGCCGAATGATAAATGTAGAACTATGTATAGAAGAATTGCACATGTTTAATATATATTGGATTACTTGCCTTTTAAGTGAGGAGAGGGAAGGAAGGGAGAAAAAAAATGGGGCACAAGGTTTTGCAAGGGTGAATGTTGAAAACTATCTATGCATATATTTTGAAAATAAAAAGTAAAAAAAAATTCTGAGTCCTTCTGACTTGCTAATTTTACTGTTCTTAGATTAAGAAGTAGAGTGAGAAATATCAATAAACGATACTTATAAAAACATTTTTCCTTAGTCTTAATAAAGTAAGAATTATCCAAAAAAAAGTCTAAATCTTTGTCAAAGATTGTCATCTTTAGCCATAGAGGGACTTTAGTTGAATTAAATTGCATGATTTGATTTGGGGACACAGAACTCTCCAGGATAACAAAGCCTGAAGTTAATTAACTTTAGGTAGTTAATGTTTTACGCTTACATTAATTGGCAGCTTACATTTATTTTTTCCCTATTTTTAAAGCATTTATTACAATCATTTGGTTTTATATTATATTCATTTCCCAATGAATCCTTCCCCTACCCAGAAAGCTTTCCCTTATAGCAAAGAGGAAAAGAAAAGAGAATAAGAAGAGTAAAACTAATTAATCAAATAAATACAAGACTATATGTTGTGTTCCACTCCCCATAGGTAGATGGTAAAGAGAATATAGTATTGGAGTCAATTCAAATTTAATCTCAGATATGTCCTAGCTATATGACCATGGGCAAGATAAGTAACCTGTTTGCCTTTGTTTCCTCATTTATAAAAAGGGTATAAAAATAGCATCTATTTCCCAGGGAATATCAGAGCAGGGAGGGCCCTTAGAACACAGAATGTCATAGCTGGGAGGGTTCTTAGAATACAAAATATCAGATATGGGAGGACCCTACAGACAGAGAGTTGTTGTAAGACTCAAATAAGATAGCAATTATGAAGTGTTTAGCACAATGAGAATAGAGTATTGGAGTTAATTCAAATTTAGTCTCAGACATGTCCTAGCTATATGACCCTGGGCAAGACAAGTAACCTCTGTTTGCCTCTGTTTCCTCATCTTTAAAATGGGTATAAAAATAGCATCTACTTCCCACAGTTGTTGTAAGGCTCAAATAAGATAGCAATTATAAAGTGTTTAGCATAGTGCCTATTAATAAATATTATGTTCATTTATATTATTATTATTTATTATTGTAGTTTCCCACCTCTGCAAAAAAAGAATGGAGCCGTCTTTTCACATGTTTGTTGCATAGTAAATATTATATTCATTTATATTATTATATTATTATAGTTCTCCACCTCTGCAAAAAAAAAAGAATGGAGCTGTCTTTTCACATGCTTGTTACTTAGTAAGTACTATCTTTATTTATATTATTATTATTTTTTTATTTAGCTCCCCACCTCTGCAAAAAAAGAATGGAGCTGTCTTTTCACAGGTCTTCTTTGGAACCAAGTTTGAGCATCATAAAACCTTCAGTTTCCATCATGCACTTCTGTTCTATCCATTTTCATTCTCGTACTGATTGTCCCTGTTATTTCTCTAGCTCTTTCTTAGTCTGTTGTTAAATTCAGCAATTTATTCCCCCAGTCCTCATCTCCACAAAGAAAGTAGGGAGACAGCTTCTCACATCGCTCCTTTGAGACCAAACTTGGTCATTATCATTTTGAAGTGCTCCATTTCTACTGTTTTGTTCCTTTCTGTTTACATTGTTGTAATCACTATTTATATAACGTCTTCCTTCTATTTCTTCCACTTGCCATCAGTTCATAGAAGTCTTCCCAGACCTCTCTTCATTCATCATGTTCACTGTTTCTTTGAGCACACTGATATCCTGCTGTATTCACATGCCAAAGCTCATTTTGCCATTCCCCAATCTCCAGTATAAGATTCTGCTTCAGTTTCTTTACTTCTACAAAAAGTACCACTAGCAGTATTTTGATATATATGGGGCCTTTAGCTTGCAATGGGATCTTCGAATCAGAGGAAATAGGAACATTTTAGTAATTACTTACATTTAAATCCCAAATGGAAAGCACATTCTCATCTATCAGTCATCTTATTTGAGGGATTGCCACAAAACCCTATGAAGGGCAAGAGATGAGAATGTAGCTTTCCTGATGGCAGACATTAGCTTTTCTTCATATCTCCAGTCCCTCCACAGTGTTTACACACACATGTTTGTTGAATGGAATAGGGGACCCTTTTACAGATAACGAAATTAAAGCCCAAAGAAATCAAGGAACTTGTCCAAATTCAGAGAGCTAGTTAAGAATGGATCCTATTTGTCAAATATTTTAACATAATTAACATGTAGTGGATTTCCTGCCATCTAGGGGAGGGGTGGGGAGTGGGGGGGGGAATTTGCAACAGAAAGCTTTGTAAGGGTTAATGTTGAAGAATTACCCATACATATGTTTTGCAAATAAAAAGTTTTAACAAAAAAAAAAAAAAATGGATCCCAGATTCAAATGTAGTGGTCCTGATCCCAAAGCCAGGACTTTTTCTCATAGATGTCATTAAGTACCTTTAAATGTTAGAATTAAAAAGAACATTTGAAGTCAATGAGTCCAGGTTCCTTATTTAATAAGTAAAAGGTCTCCCTCTAATTAGCTAATCATCCCTCTAGACCCAACATGGGTTTTTCTCCACTAACCCAGGCAACTTTGGTCTGCTTAACCACATGGCATGGCCTGTCTTAGATTAACAGTGAGAAAGAGATTTCTTATCATGGTAGTATAAAAAAAATAGACATCTTTGGCAAGGATCTTAGAATAAAGGGTGTAAGGGGCAAAAGAGACTTTAGAACATGGACTGAGAATGCTGGGAGAGCCCTTAGAACACAGAATGTCAAAGGTGGGTTGGGGGAGATCTTAGAACACAGAATGTCAGAACTGGGAGGATCCTTAGAACAGGGAATGTCAGAACTGGGAGGGCCTTAGAACACAGAATGTCAGAGCTAGAAGGGCTTTTATAATACGAAATGTCAGAACTGGGAGGACCCTAAAAAAAGGAATGTCAGAGCTGAGAGAGGTCTCGGATTATAAAACTTTAGAACTTGAAAGGCAGAAAATTGGGGGAAACATTTATAGACGGTTTTCCAGATAAAGGTCTCATGTATCTCAAATATATCTCAAATTTACAAGAATATGAGTCATTCCCTAATTAATGAGTGGTCAAAAGATATGAACAGGCAGGTTTTTTTTTAATGAAGAAATCAAAGCTACATAAAATGATGTGGAAAAAATGCTCTAAAACATTGTTGCTTAAAGAAATGCAAATTAAAACAATTTTGAGGTACCACCTCACACCCATTAGCCTGACTAAGATGATAAAAGGGGGGAAATGACAACTGTTAGAGGGAATGTGGAAAAACTGTACAAAGAGATATATAAAAAAAGATATACCTTTGTATACCCTTTGACCCAGCAATACCACTCTGAGGTCTGTTTTCCAAGTGGGAGGGGTAGAGGAAAGAGGAAGGAAAAGAACTTATGTTTCTTTTTTAATTTTAATTAAAGCTTTTTATTTACAAAATATATGCATGGGTAATTTTTCAACATTGACTCTTGCAAAACCTTCTGTTCCAAATTTTGCCTTCCTTCCCCCCACCCCTCCCCTAGATGGTAGGTAGTCCATTACATGTTAAATATGAAGAACTTATATTTCAAAAATATTTATAGCATCTTTCTTTGTGATGTCAAAGAGCTAAAAATTGAAAGTATGTCCATCAATTAGAGCAATAACTAAGCAAATTGTACTACGTGATTATAATGGAATATTTCTACACTGTAAAAAACAATGAGTTTGCTGATTTTAGAAAAACATAGAAAGAAAGGCATGAAATAATAAAAAATGAAGTGAGCAGAACAAGAGAACATTGTAAATAGTACCAGCAATATTGTTTGAACAACAATGGTGAACGACCAAGTTATTCATTATAAATACTCAAATTAACTGCTAAGGATCTATGAAGGAAGATGTTATCCATCTTCAGAGAAAGAACTGATAAATAAAAGTGTGCATAATATGGTTTACATACATTTATAAATCTATGTCAATTGGTGCCCTCCTCTAGTGCAAGATGGGCAGGTTGGTAGAGAAAATCTGGAACTTAAAAATGTAACCAAAAAATTAATAAAATTACATTTTTAAATAGCTTGGAAGTGACTTAAAACATAGAAATTCAAAGCTGGAAGAGGCCTTAGAATATAGAATACTAGGCCTGAAAGGGAACTTGTAATAAAACGTGTTATAATATAGAATAAATAACATTGGAGCTGTGAAGGACGTTAGCACAGAGAACATTAAAGTTGGACACTGCCTTAAACTATAGACTGTTAAGACTAATAAGTGCTTTAAAACATAGTGTCAGAGCTAGAAGGGGCTCTAGCATATCTCAGGTACAAATGATCATCCCTCAGAGGTCATCTGCCCATTTCATACAGGAGAGCATTGAATCTCAGGGAGGGAAATGTTGTAACTTGTACTAAATCATCTAACTAATTGGTGGTATGGTCCAGACTGGGACTTGGGTCCCTTGGCTCCCAGCATTGTCCCCCCCATACACCAGCTGCTTCTCCCCTATGCCTCAAGCCACCAGACCCCTCCTTTTAGGTTTGCTGAAAGCCAGTGTGGAGGCAGCCTCTGTCTGCTGAGCCTATACAAAGGGTGGGAAAGAAAAGGTCCCCGACAAATCCTCTTAGGGTATGGCTTGGCCTGTGTTTTCTCATTCCAGCCCCATCTGCTTCCCCAGGGAGCCGCCAAGAAGAGGGGCCTTTTGGCCCCCATAGCTCCAAAGCAAGCAAAACACACTGAAAGAATGAAAAAGGAGAAAGCCTGAACTGGGAAATCCCAATTGTAAACAGGCTCCCAGGCTGGGAGGCCTTGAGGGTCAGGGGCAGCCTCCAATCTCTCAGGGCTAGAAGTGGACCCCAGGCTCAAAGTACTGCCCTTTACAGGGGGCAGTTCCATTTCCTGCCGGCCTGCCCTGCCCTTAGTCTCAGCCCTTTCCTGGGTGCCCAGAAATGGTCCTCTGTTAATGATAAATGGGATAGCCACAAAGATTTCTCTGAAGCCAGAGGGATCACTGTGGGCAGGGGAGGACAGGGAAGACTTCATGAAGGAGTGGATTTAAATTGAGGGCTTCATGCTGTTGAGTAGAGGGGATCTATTGATATGATAAGGGCAGGGGGAGGTGAAACTGCAATATTTGAAGCCAGAGGACCTGGCTCCTACCCATATCACATCCAGCAAATCACTGACCACTCCATGTCTCCATTTTCCCATCTGGAAAATGATCGAGATGTATTAGAAGCCCTTCACAATCCCTAGATCTGCAATTATGATCAGTGTAAAACTATGTGTGGCCCTGAGTGTGTCTGGGTGACTGTGTATTTGGGAAGGAATGTTTGTCTTTCTGGGTTGTCTATTGTGCTCCTCTCGGTGTGTACCTGAGCAAAAGCTTGTTTGTTTCCGTGTATATATGTCTCTACAAGCCTGGGTATTTGTCTTGTGTTCATGTTTGTCCTGAGAAAAACTATATGTATGTGTTCCTGAAACTGGATATGTGCTTTAAATTTAAATATGTGTCTATGAGCACGTTTCTCTGATAGGGTTGTGTGAAGATCATGGGATAATAATAATAAAAATAATAGCATTTAATGTCATGTTTTATTTTAAGATTAGCAAAGCACCTTTCAAATGTTATCTTACAAAATCCCTAAAAGGTAAATAGAATATCTGATCTGAAAAGGACTTCTGAAATCATCTAATCTAATCTCTTAACTTTACTGACGAGTAAACTGAGGTAAAATAGCTTGTCCAAAGTCACCCAGTGTTTTAAACGCTAGAAGGAGATCCCAGGTCTCCTGACTACTTAGTCCATTAGTTCTTTCCAGTAAATCACAAATGTCTTCCTTTGGGTACATTCTAAATGTTGTAGGAACTTGCAGAGTGGGAAAGCCTTTGTTTTCTTCCTCTCTCCTCTGCTTCTCCTAAAGCAGGTCACCAGGGTTGCCTGCTGTGTTTGCTGAGGCTGGCCAGGACCCAGTCTCCTGGGAAGTTCTGGTGACCATCCTGTTCGGGGTTGCCTCTGGTTAGTGGGTTGATAAAGGCCTCAGGGGGTACCTTTGACATCCTCCTGTTTGAGGTCAGTCAGGTGGCTCCCTCACACCCATTTCCCATACTTGCCCCCCAGAGGGAATCTTGTCTGAGGCCTTGAAAGGGCTCCCCTCCACTGGCTCCATGGAAGAATCCAACTCGGCTCTCCTTTCTCATCCCTGGCTCGCCTTCCCTGGCCCCTGCTTGGCTGGCTTTGGGTTTGTACTCAGGCCTGGCTTTGATTACTGTGGTGTTTGCTTAGCAGATGCTGGAAGGAATACAGCAACTCACACTCTTCCCAAGTCTCCCTCTTCTTATCCCCATCCCCCTACACACACACACACACACACACACACACACACACAC